>CAUYQU010080841.1:0-35192 GCA_963574635.1 Cheracebus regulus | reverse complement strand
CACAGAGCTGGGCCTTCCCGGGTTCAGCTGTGCTTTCTCCGTCCTCGGCGCTTCCAATTGCTGTTCTCCTTGTGGGGATGGGACCAGCCGAGCCCGACTAAAAGGGCAACCAGTCCCGTACACTCCGCACCGAGAAGCGCTGCGCTGGCCAAAAGAGTCGCGCTGGCGACCCATGTGGCTCCTTCGCCAGGAATCTCCCAGTCTGTGGGCATCAAAAATTCATCTGCAACTGCAGCATCCACTCGCTCTCTGCACTTTCACTGGGAGCCACAATCCTGAGCTGCTGCTATGCGGCCATCTTGGATCTCTCTCCCGTGTATACTACATTCTTACAATAAAGTAAGCTAGAGAAAATAAAATGTTATTAAGAAAATTGGCTGGGCTGGGTGACTCATGCCTATAAGGAGGTTGCAGTGAACTGATGGTGCCACTGCTCTCCAGCTCTGGGCGACTGAGCAAGACTCCGTCTCGGAAGCGAAAAAAAGAAAAAATCACAAGGAAGAGAAAATACATTTACTATTCATTAAGTAGAAGTGGACTATCATGAAGATCTTCATCCTCATCATTTTCACTTTGAGTAGGCTGAGGAGGAAGAAGAAGAAGAAAAGGGGTTGATATTGCTGTCTCAGGAATGTCAAAGGCAGAAGAAAATCCATGTGTAAGCAGATCCTCAAAGTTCAAACCTGTGTGGTGCAAGGGTCAACTGTACTTTGTTTTCATAGAGATATATTAAAGTTTATGAGTTAAGCTCATAATGCTTTATCTATGTTCCTTTTGTCTTTCTTGAATTTTGTAGTTAATTTAATATTTGTAATAGGTTATAACTCTTAGGTTTTAGGCATTCGTGAGCTTTATTTTTGGATAAGAACTTTATCCTGTACTTTTGGTGTGCTTTTTATAGTATTACAACGATGAAAGATTCTTGCTGACTGTTAATTATCTGAAAATGCTTCTTTTTGCTTCAAGTCAAATATTGAATAAATCTAGAGTATACAATTAACATTTTTATTAGGATTGTGTTTTGTATTTTGATCAGTTTGGATTTAAGAAGAATTATTTGTATTGGTTGGAGTAGAACTGATTTTTTTTTTTTTTTTTTTTTTTGTTGAGACTGTCACCTGGGCCGGAGTGCAGTGGTGTGATCTTGGCTCACTGCAGCCTCCGTCTCACAGGGTTCATCGATTCTTCTGCCTCAGCCTTCTGAGTAGCTGGGATTACAGGCGCGTGCCACCACACCCGGCTAATTTTTGTATTTTTAGTAGAGACAGGGTTTCACCATGGTGGTCAGGTTCATCTCGAACTACTGACCTTGTAATCTGTCTGCCTCAGTCTCCCAAATTGCTGGGATTACAGGCGTGATTTTTTTTTTTTTTGAATAAGAGTAATTCACTGCTTTTTTTTTTTTAAAGGAAGAGGTATAATAACTTCCCGGTTGGCTGGAAGGCATGTGCCAGTGCAGCCAACCAAAAAAAAAAAAAAAAAAGAAAAAGAAAAAATAACTTCCCGGATACTTGAATTGCAACTAGTATACAGTAGCCATTTACTTTCAGCATAATTTCTCAACATTAAATTTTTGTCAGTTTTTCATCAGAAATTTATTGAGCACTTATGGTAGTCAATTACTGTGCTGTGCCCAGGGTAAAAAGTTAACAGTCCTAAGTCCTAGAAAGTTTATTGATGATAAATACAAAGAATTAAATTGCAGATCAGTTCCGTAAGTGCTATTTTATGGATATACATACAGCCCTGGGCAGCACAGAGAATCAGTTAGCCCAAGGAGACAGGAAGCTTGACTTGGTTGACTTAAGAATTATTTAAAACTTTTTTGCATGTTGCATTAATAAAGTTATTTAAATACATGTATTTATGTTTTAGAAAAAAATTGTTTTGATTTAACATTTATGATAGGGTACAATACTGGTGTTTTCTCTGACTCTGATCTTCTTGATAAAGAGTATATTGAGTTTTCTGTGATATATTATATGTAATCTTGACCATTTTATGTATCTATATTTTTTTCAATAAAAATGTCTCTAGACTACATAGTTCAGTTATTTTAGGAATGAGAATAAATGGGATCAAAGTGTACTCTTGTCCTAAGAAACTAATGATAGTTTATTTGTTGGAAATTCTGCCTCAGAAGAGCTGATACTTATCTAAAATATATGAATAGTAGTTGTGATCTGTCACTGTTTTTGCAGATACATGAAAAAACAAAAATCATAGTCTCTGTCAGTTAAGAATTTTCATTGCTGTTGTTCACAATATCCTACCATTTCATTGAGATATTGCTTGGTATAATAATAGTACAGTCCCTGGAGTAAATTTTAGGCAAATACTTTCCCAGCCCTTTAAAATCAAGCTGAGTGTTAGAGTGAGAAGTAGACTAGTGGGTGTTGCTATAAAATTTGCAGTGTGTTGGGAACAGACTTCCCAAATAGACATTCTAGTAATATCTTACAACTGAGATGTTTCCTTAAACTCAATGTATCTGTTTTTGTTTGATCATTATGGATGTGTGTGATGTGTGAATATGCCCATTTTATCCTCTGTGTGAATATGCTGGAGAAAAAGTAGCCTGGCTTATAGTCTGCTTTTTTTTCCTTCTTCTTCTAAAGGAGTTGGCAGGAATTTTCCTAAAATAAAGCTAGCCTGATTGTAGCCAAAAGAGGAAATGTTGGTTTATATTTCAGTGGGGAAAACTGCTGTGTAGACTTCTAGGCTACCAGTCAGAGCATTGTTTTATTTTTATACTATAGTAAAATGGGTGCAAGCAGAGCTGAAGAACCAAACACATTAGTAATTTTCTTTCTTTACCAAAATAGTAATTGCCATGCTACATTTAGCCATATGTGCCAAAGTGTATGTGAAACTATTAGCTCTAGCCATATTTCTCCTGACTTGAATGAATTGATGATGAATGTTCAAAAAAGAAGGAACAGTCATACCGAGAAATCAGCTTTCCTGTGTTGAATTTAACTTCTGATATTTCCCTTTGGGATATATTCACTCAGGAGTGTTAGGATTTTTTTGACTTCCAGGGGAAAGAATCTAGGCTTCAGAGAATTAGCATTTTGATACGTCTTTTTATTGAGGGTCTTTTGAACTCCAGCAGCGGTTAGTCTTTAAAAGATGATGCTGGTAGTGAAATGCATTTTTAAATTTATATTTGTAAATTTAAATACCTGATTTTTTTTTCGTTGTGATGAGTCTTGCTCTTTCGCCAGACTGGAGTGCAATGGTGCGATATCTCGGCGTACAGCAATATCTGCCTCCTGGTTTCAAGCGATTCCCCTGCTTCAGTCTCCTGAGTAGCTGGGACTATAGGCATGCACCACCACACCCAGCTAATTTTTTGTATTTTAGTAGAGATGGGGTTTCACCATGTTGGCCAGGATGGTCTTGATCTCCTGATGGTCTCGTGATCTGCCCGCCTTGGCCTCCCGAAGTACTGGAACCGTACCTGGTCCATGATTTTTTTTTTTTTGTAAGTTTATTCTTTGAAAAAATAGCAGTGCTTTTCAACAGTTTGAAGACTACCAGAATTGAAAGTTGACTGCTTGCTAAAAGCATAATACCCAAACCAGAAATAATAAAGGAAATCATTGTCTTTGTAATAAAAAACAAAATATTTATTAAAAGTCATCATAAAAATGTTAAAAATAACAGATTTTGAAAAATATTTGTAACATACACAGCAGGTGAAAGATTATTTTCCTGATATGAAGAACTCTTAAAATGGATTAGGAAAAAAATGTTCAATGGCAAAATGGGCAAAGAACAAGAAGAGAAGAGTCACAAAAGTAGATATGCAAAGATATGTGTAGAAATAACTTGTAATATGTATCAAAGTTACAATTATGCATACTTTGTGATCCAGCAGTTCCTTCTTTGAGAATTTTTTCCCAAGAAAAATGTGGGTTCATGTATAAAGATACATATGTGAAGGTGCATCTAGTGAAATAGTGAAAAATGAGAAAATATCCATAAGTGGAATTCTATGACAGACATCTTCTCTCCAACCAATTTTTTATTATGGCAAAATACATATAACATAAAATTTATTGTTTTAACCATTTTCAAGTGTGCAGTTTAGTAGTATATTCATGTTGTTGCGAAATCACCATCTATCTCCAGAACTCTTTTTCATCTCGACAGATTGAAACTCTATATCCGTTAAACAATAACTCCCCATTTCCTCCTCCTCCTACGTCCTGGCAACCACTGTTCTATTTCCTTCTTTTCAATTTGACTGCTCTAATACCTCATGTAAATGGATATGTACAATGTTTGTCTTTTTGTGATTGACTTACTTCCCTTAGCACAGTGTCTTTAAGGTTCATCCATGTTGTAGCATATATAAGAATTTCTTTCTTTTTAAGGCTGAAAAACATTGGCAGGTGATAATGGTTTGGCTATGTCCCTAATCAAATCTCAACTTGAAGTGTATCTCCCAGAATTCCCACATGTTGTAGGAGGGACTTAGGAAGAAGTAGTTGAATCATAGGGGCTGGTCTTTTCCATGCTATTCTCGGGATAGTGAACAAGTGTTATGAGATCTGATGGGTTTATCAGGGGTTTCTGCTTTTGCTTCTTCCTTATTTTCTCTTGCTGCCGCCATGTAAGAAGTGCCTTTTGCCTCACACCATGATTCCGAGGCTTCCCCAGCCATGTGGAACTGTAAGTTCAATTAAACCTCTTTTTGTTTCCAATTTTGGGTATGTCTTTATCAGCAGCGTGAAAACAAACTAATACAACAGGCACCTTGTTTAAAAAAAAGGATTTTTTCGATGGATAATGCAGGTATTTATACCCTCATTTAAAGTATGAGGAACCCGAAACCCAGAAAGATGGTGACATGTCTAAATGTCATAACTAGTCAGTGTGAGAGCCAGAACCAAAACTCACGTTTTTCCATCACAGTTTAGTGTTCTTCCCAGTATGGTATATTCCTAGGCCTTGAATACAAGGAATGATCTTTTATGGTTGCTTCTTCATTCCTAAAGATAAGTTTCTTGTTGTAACAGCCTTTTGGAATTCATTGTGTAATGTGCTGGAATTTACTTATCCTTTCAGATTAAAGGTTCATATACCTTCTTTAGGGATACAAGCTAAAGATATGCCCTCTCAAACATTTTTAATAGTTTATCTGCATTAACACCTTTAATTAGTCATCCATGTTGTTACTGTCCCCTGTATAAAAAGCTTTGCATATTCTAACTAAAAAAAACTTTGCTGTGTTATCATCTTTGGGTATTACTAGTTTTGATTTCCTCAATCTACTCTGTTTTTGCTACTAGAGGAGGAAAGCTGATTTGGAGTTTTCTTTTTGTCTTGGTTCTAGTTTCAGTGGGCTGCAAGGATTGCTTTGAATGCCAGCTCTATAACTTACTGTGTGATCTTGGGCGAGTGCTTAAACCTCTCTCAGCCTGGTGCCCTTATCTATAAAATTAACTAATAGCACATGTGTTGGGTATCTAAAATAGTTAAATTCACAGAATCAAAAAGTGTAATGGTGGTTACCGGGGATGGGAGGAAATAGAGAGTTACTAATCAACGGGCATAAACTTTTGGTTAAGATGAATAAGCTCTAGAGATTTGATGTATAACATTGTACCTGTAGTCAGCGATAATGTATTGTACACTTAAAAGTTGTTAGGAGAGTAGATGTCACATTAAGGGTTTTTACTACAATAAAATAATAAAGGTCATCGTGTCATCATGAAGATTGAATAACATAAAAATATGTGGCACAATCTGGCATATACAAACCACTTGTTAAATGTTAATATTTATTATTTAATATTTATAATACTTAAAAGTCATTTTGTGTTTTGCTATGCTTTTTTTTTTTTCTTTTTGAGACAGAGTCTTGCTTTGTCACCCAGGCTGGAGTGCGGTGGCCTGATCTTGGCTCACTGCAAACTCCGCCTCCCGGGTTCAAGCAATTCTTCTGCCTCAACCTCCAGAGTAGTTGGGATTACAGGTGTGTGCCACCATGCCTGACTAATTTTTATATTTTTAGTAGAGACGGAGTTTCACAATGTTGGCCAGGCTGATCTCAAACTCCTGACCTCGCGATCTGCTTGCCTTGGCCTCCCAAAGTGCTAGGATTACTGGTATGAGCCACTGTGCCCAGCCAATTTTTGTATTTTTAGTAGAAATGGGGTTTTATCATGTTGGCCAGGCTGGTCTTGAACTCCTGGCCTCAGGTGATCCGCCTGCCTCGGCCCCTGAAAGTGCTGAGGTTACCGGTGTGAGCCTCCATGCCTGGCCATCCTTTGTATTTTTTGATGAAATTTTTTGAATGAATATATTCATATTCCTATAGATTTCCCATTTCCTGCGTTCACTCAACTTTAGTTTCTGTGTAATACCTTCTATTAATTTTGAACAGTGTTTTTATTATCGTTTATGCAAAGTGAGGAGAGCCATACTGTTTTGCTTCCTGTCGGAAATAAACCCAAGTTAAATTACTGACATTTTGCCTATTATCTCAATCATTTATTAAGGACCTGTAAAACAGAATAAGGTGAATCCTCATTTGCTAGATGCAAATTTCTTGCAGCTATTTTTGATTCCTGCAGTCTGCTCTGATTTGCTACTTGAGGAGGAAAGCTGATTTGGTGTTTTCTTTTTGTCTTGGTTCTAGCACATGCAGATGACGATCCAGGCTCTCCAGGATGAATTGCGGATCCAGAGGGACCTGAATCAGCTGTTTCAGCAAGATAGTAGCAGTAGGACTGGCGAACCTTGTGTAGCAGAGCTGACGGAGGAGAACTTTCAGAGGCTTCATGCTGAGCATGAGCGGCAGGCCAAAGAGCTATTTCTTCTTCGAAAGACATTGGAAGAAATGGAGCTGCGTATTGAGACTCAAAAGCAGACCCTAAATGCTAGGGATGAATCCATCAAGAAGCTTCTGGAGATGTTGCAGAGCAAAGGACTTTCTGCCAAGGCTACTGAGGAAGACCATGAGAGAACAAGACGACTGGCAGAAGCAGAGATGCACGTTCACCACCTAGAAAGCCTTTTAGAGCAGAAGGAAAAAGAGAACAATATGTTGAGGGAGGTATGTGACTACTTTTTTAGTTTTATGATTTATTGATTGTCTTTTTTTCCCCTGATTAATCAGCATCTTGGCCCCGATTAATGTACATACTCTGCTGTGCTAGTGGAAGAGAATTTCATCTTTTGTATTTAAGTGCGTCACTGATTTCTATTCTGATTTGCTCTGTTATGTGGGATGACATTGTCTGGTATCTATGCTGGGCTCAGTGACTTTCTGGGTCTTTTCTCTCCTGCTCCCCTGATTTCGAGAGTTCATTTGTTGCTTAGAGGGGTACAGAATTTTCTTGATTTTTCACTCATTTCTAGATTTGTTCATAGAGACAGCAAATACAACAAAACCAGAATCAGAGTAGCTAACTATTGCTCAATTAAAAAATATTAATAAAAGAAAGTAAGCAGTTATCTCAGCTTATGTTTGCTTATAAAAGTCCTTGGCAGCAATAATGGATATTTGCCCTGTGGTTTCCATGGAAACTGTTGCCTTGCTGTAAAAGATACGTGATAAAAATCATTGGCTGCCATGGAGGCATAGCTGGAGAGAGTGATGTAGAGACACGGTGTTATTTATTTTTAGCTGACCTGGGTGACTCGTGATAATTTTTTACTTTTCTAAATAATGTATCATTTTAAGAAGACATAAAGGAAGAAATCATCTTATATTGAATTAAAAAAATTAATGGCCATAATAACTTTTCTATATATGGTCAGACTTCAGATAATTTTCACATTTGGGCAGGGGAAAATAAAACCCCAATTTGTGTTAATATGAGTCTGAATAATTTCTTTTAAATGAAATGTGAAGAAGGAGGTTAAAAAAATGGCATATTCCCAAAGCAGCAAAATAGTAATTGAAAAAATACTTTGTAGGTTGTTCTGTAATTTTTCCTTTTGTCAGAAGTCTGAAATATTTATTTACAATGAGGGCCATTTTTATTTTTAAAGTAGAACATCATTGTTTTTTAAAAACGTGATTTCATTACACTGGAAATCTATTGTAAAATTAGGAAATAGATTTATAAAAACTTATAATCCAAGATATTGCTATCTAGTAATAATCGTTAACTTTTGTTATGTGTATGCTTCCAGTCATTTTTTTTTTTTTAATTTTTAGAGATAGGGTCTCACTCTGTCACGCAGGCTGGAGTGCAGTGGCACGATCATGGCTCACTGCAGCCTTGAACTCCTGAACTTAAGCGAGCCTTCTGCCTTAGCCTCCCTGTAGCTAGGTCTACAGGTGCATGCCACCATGTGTTGTTAATTAAAAAAAAAAAAGTTTGTAGAGACAGAGTCTCTCTATGGTTCCTTGGCTGGTCTTGAACTCCTGGCCTCAAGCAATCCTCCCACCTTGGCTTCCCAAAGTACTGGGATTACAGGCAATACGCCCATGCCTGGCCCATTTTATTGTTATTATTATTTATTTGTTTTGAGACAGAGTTTTGTTCTGTCCCAGGCTGGAGTACAGTAGTATGATCTTGGATCACTGCAACCTCTGCTTCCTGGGTTCGAGCAATTCTCCTGCCTCTGCTTCCTGAGTAGCTGGGATTATAGGTGTGTGCCAGCTAACTTTTGTATTTTTAGTAGAGACAGGGTTTCACCATGTTGGCCAGGCTGGTCTCAAACTACTGACCTCAGGTGATCTGCCTGCTTCTGCCTCCCAGAGTGCTGGGATTACAGGCATGAGCTACTATGCCCAGCCCCATTTTTGTTTATACATTCCTTCATTATTTCTGTTTCTTTTTTTCTCTTGCAAAGATGTAATACTGGGCATCAGCACTGTTCAGTAAGACTTTCCGGGTGGAGTGTTAATTATGTTGGGAAGGGGATTTTGTAATAGGGTAAGTGTACTTTAGGAGGTGCCCTTTCAGTGGAGATCTGAAGAGAAGCCAGCTTTGCTGAGCATTTGAGTAAAATCATTTCATGAAGAAGCACTAACAGTTTCAAAGGCCTTATAGGAAGGAGTTTTGAGGAAATAGGAGGGAGGCTGGAGGGCAAGAATATACTGTATAAGGGAAAGACTTAATGAGATGTGAAGTTGGAGTCAGATTCACTCATCACATGTTTATTGGAACGAGCCATGTGCACAGCACTAAGGATATAGCAGCAAACAAAACAAAATCCATGCTGTCTTTGAGGAAAAGTACCTGCCTTTGTGGTCCTTGCAGATCATGCAACAATGTTATTCAAAATTTTAAAAGCTAAATCAGATTGTGTCACTCCCTTGATTAAACAGCGGAATAGGAGAGAAAACTATTCCACTGTTTAATCAAGGGAGTGACACAATCTGATTTAGCTTTTAAAATTTACTCTGGTTGTGCTGAGAATAAATGGAGGAAGGAGAGACAAGAATGAACAAGGGAATATAATAAGCAATTTAACTGCTGTAATCTAGGTTAGGGAATAGGGACTTGAAATGACTGCTGGAGATGTACAGAATATCACTAGCGTATCCAGAAACAGAAATAATTAGGGGCTAGCAGTGTTAGGGTATCCAAAAATTTCATTATTTATTCAATTATTGTCCATCTTTTAAAAAATTGGCATCTAATCAATTCTAAAGGTCACAGCTTTCCCTATTTTAACAATGAAATTGAGTTAAGTCTTAACGCTTGGTTTCATCTTAACAGTCTCTATCAGCTAAGCAGCAGTCCTGGTATATTTGTTTGCCTGTGTATTCACAGATACAATAACCATGGCCATTCATTTTGTTGTCATCTCAGTTGAGGTATGAGCATTGTTGGTATTTCCTATGTTACCTTTGTTGTTCAGTGTGTCTATGTGAATATTCTGTGAATCAGCATTGAAACGAAATTACTGGGTATGGAGAAAGTTATGAAAATAGTTTATGATGATATATGATTAAACTCTGTTTAAATAAGTTTTAAAAAACTAACTCTTGCAATCAGTATTAAGTAAAAATTCTAGGCCGGGTGCATTGGCTCATTCCTGTAATTCCAGCGTTTTGGGAGGCCAAGGCAGGGGTTTCACCTGAGGCCAGAAGTTCGAGACCAGCCTAGGCAATAGGGCAAAACCCCTTCTCTACTAAAAATACAAACATTAGCTGGGTGTGGTTGCACGCCTGTAATCCCAGCTGCTCAGGAGGCTGAGGCAGGAGATTCACTGGAAGGCAGAGGTTGCGGTGGGTGGGGATTGCACCACTGCACTCCAGCCTGGACAACAGAGTGACACTCTTGCCTCGAAAACAGACAAACAAGCAAACAAATACACAAACCCCTAAATGATAAAGTGTTGTGCCATTATTTATTTGGAGGCATTTCCCCTATTTCTTTTCAGCATGTACAATAGTGTGTTTTATAATCAGTGGCATCTTAGGTTTGATGAAATAAGGTATTATTAAAATGGCATTTGTAGCTATTAATAGTAACGTTTGTAATTTTACATTTTTTTTTTTGAGACAGAATCTTGCTCTCTTGCCTATATTTTCTTTAATGAACATAATTTTGTAGACAGCAGGTAAATAATTCTCCCCTGAAAAAAGCTGAAAGATAAAAAGTAAGATTTCAATTAAACATTGTATTTTCTATTTGTACTCAAATCACATTTTTGTGTGACTGCTTCTTCTTAGATTTTGTATTACTTTGCTGTAGCTTTCATTTGATAGAAGAGTGGGGACATCTATTGGACAAATGCTGAAATACAGACAAGACTTGGTTAGTGCTGGCAGCTTGACAGGGTGATTCTGTTAAACACCAACACTTGAGGCCCCAACTTTGGTTTTCAGTCTGCTAACAGAGGATACTAAGTTAGCTGTGGAATTTTTGTGTCTTCAATCCATATGCATACCAAACATTGTCTATAGGCCAACTAAATAATATATTTCAATATGTGCTCCTACCTATTTAAGTACTGGTAGATGCTATTGTGATTAATAAAATACAACTCTGTTGTAAAACATTATTGCAGTCTACGAGTTTTTTTGTCTCTATTTAATCAACAAACCGTATTAGTACAACTGCTATCATGTTAGGTTTGCAAAAATCTTTGAGATTAAAAGTGCGAATATTTGAATATGTTCTAGGCTAGGGAATTCTGAACCTAACTAGCATATCTGAGGACTGCTTGTCAATATTATTGGTAGTTGGAAGGTATAAGCAGAGGAGATTGGAGGAAAAAAAGAAACATATATATAGAAAAAAATAGACAACAAATAGGTGGAATTGAAAAAGAAAAAGTTCTTTTTTCTTTTTCTTTTTTCTTTTTTTTTTTGAGATAGAGTCTCTGTCATCCAGGCTGGAGTGCAGTGGTGCAATCCTGGCTCACTGCAACCTCCATCTCCCTGGTTCAAGCGATTCTCCTGCCTCAGCATCCTGAGTAGTTGGGACTACAGGTGCCTGCCACTACACCTGGCTAATTTTTGTATTTTTAGTAGAGACGAGGTTTCACCATGTTGGTCAGGCTGGTCTCAAACTCCTGAGCTCAAGGTGATCCGCCTGCCTCGGCCTCCCAAAGTTCTGGGATTACAGGCATGAGCCACTACACCCAGCTAAAAAAGAAAAAAAAATTCTTAGTTTATTTTTTGTAGCGATTTTGGAAAATGAGAACAATTGCATGCCTTATTTATTTAAGTTATTCCTACTCTCCTTTTTTTTTTGAGACAGAGTTTCACTGTTTTGCCCAGGCTGGAGTGCAGTGGCATGATCTCGGCTCACTGCAACCTCCACCTCCTGGGTTCAAGTGATTCTCCTGCCTCAGCCTCCCAAGTAGCTGGGATTACAGACATGCGCCACCACGCCCTGCTAATTTTTGTATTTTTAGTAGAGATGGAGTTTTACTCTGTTGGCCAAGCTGGTTTCGAACTCCTGACCTCAAGTGATCTACTGGCCTTGGCTTCCCAAAGTGCTAGGATTATAGATGTGAGCCACTGTGCCCAGTCCCTCCTCTCCTTTTTAAAAATTACATCATTTGTCCTCCGTTTCGATTTTGACAAAACAATATTTTCTCAGCATAGTGCTATTACCAGAGATGGTAACAGGTTCAAGTACAATGGGGTGTGACACTGGGCGAGTTAAGATACGAAAAAGTGGTGAGGATTCTTTCCATTTACCTTCCCTTCTTTATTTCTGTTTCCTCTGTGCTGTGAGTATGGTAAATTCAGAACTTGTGTGGGGGACTGAATCTGTCAAGGGACTTCATGAACAATGTGAAGCTTCTACCCTTGAACCAAGGGTGCTGAGGGCTAAAATTTGACACCTAAAAAATTTTTTTCAGATGTAAGTTTTGCTTTTTAGTTACAAATACTTCTTTCTTTCAGGTATGTAAGCAAAAATTGACTTACTTTTACAAAGGAACAAAAGGAGAGTTATTAAATTTTGTTTCTTGGGTGCTGTGGCTCATGCCTATAATCCCAGCACTTTGGGAAGCTGAAGTGGGCAGATCACTTGAGGTCAGGAGTTCAATATCAGCCTGGCCAGCATGCTGAAACGCCTTCTCTACTAAAATACAAAAATTAGCTAGGCATGGTGGCGCATGCCTGTGGTCCCAGCTACTTGGGAGGCTGATTCAGGAGAATTGCTTGAACCCAGGAGGTGGAGGTTTCAGTGAATCGAGATCATGCCACTGCACTCCAGTCTGGGTGACAGAGCAACTCCATCTCAAAAATATATATATATATCTAACTTGTTTATTTTCTAACTGTAAATTAGTCATTATTCTTAATTAATGAGAGAAAATGAACATATTTCCTATTGTCTACCACAGTTGAGAGTATAATATAGTAACATTAAATGGAGTAAGAAAAAAAGTATAATAAGATACAGATAATTCTACCTCTAATTTTTTTGAATGAAAATTTTGAGCCCAAAAGGAGTGAAATAAAGTGAACAAATAGCATATTCTACTTCTTATACTTCTTTGAATAGTATTTCTGTTTTCAGTCTTCTCTCTTTATTGACAGTGCAGGAGCATAGGCTTGATGTGCTTGGTGGGAAAAGGGAGCTTACCAGCTCACTGACTGGAAGATGTGTTCATAGTGAACTTTAAGATGCAGATTTCTGAATGGGATTTTGTTTTGAGCAATGGGTTTTACAATGTCTTTGTAGAAAAGCTTTATGCTTATGAATGGTTTAAAATACATCCTAATTATTTTTGTATGCAGAGAAGGACTTTTTTTTTTTTTTTTTTCAAGACAGGGTCTCACTTTGTCACCTAGGCTGGAATGCAGTGGCATGATCCTGGCTCGCTGCAGCCTCAGCCTCCCAGGCTCAAGTAATCCTCCTGCCTCAGCCCCCAAGTAGCTGGTACTATACGTGAACACCACCACACCCGGCTAAATTTTTGGATTTTTCATAGTGACAGGGTTTTACTATGTTGCCCAGGCTGGTCTCAAACTACTGAGCTCAAGTGATCTGCCTGTCTCGGCTTCCCCAAGTGTTTGGATTACAGGCATGAGCCACTGCACCCTAGTCAGGACTTTTTATTCAAATGGATTTCTGTTTTCTTTATATTTTGCTTGTATGCTTGCTAGGGCTTAAAAATGAAATTATAATAGTTTCACCTTAAAGTGAATCATTTTGGAGTTACTGATTTGGAATTAGATAGTGCTGAAGAGGAGAAGTCATGTGAAATAAGTTGAAAATCTAAATTGTATGGTATTTTTTAAAAAATGCAGTTTTGGCCCCTCTTAACTAAAAATACAATAAATTAGCCCAGTGTAGTGGTAATCCCAGGTACTCAGGAGGCAGAGGCCGGGGAATTGCGCGTGAACCTGGGAGGCGGAGTTTGCAGTGAGTGGAGATCGTGCCATTGTACTCCAGCCCGGGCTACAGGGCAAGAATCTGTCTCCAAAAAAAAAAGTTTGGGCGGGGGGCAGTTTTAATGTTTTCAAGTAGATATAGAAATACCAATAAAAATATTGTATAGGTTATAAAGTTTTGTCAAATAGATGAAGATTGTTTACAATTAGCAGAGTTCATTTTATTTTTCCTCAGACAATTTAAAGTTTGGCACTCATTTAGTGAACAAATAGTATTAAATATCTACTGTGTGCCCAATTGATCACCTTGTAGTGTGGAGAACAGATTCAATGTGGACAAACTGTAGGCTGGGAAGGCAACTGATGAGTTTGTCCTTTTAAGGCAGGTGAGAGATTATGGCCTAAACTAATTAATGTGTTAGGTGTTAGGATGGAAGAAAAATAATTTTAGGAGATTTTAAAAACCGTCTTTTGATACAATATAGAATACATGTAGAAAATAGAATAAAACAGGTGTATAGTTAAGTAAATTATAAAATAAGCACCCTCGTAACCACTCCCTAGGTCTAGAAGTAGAACTTTAACAGCCACCCAGAAGCCCTGTAGGTGAACCATCCCAATCAGAATTCTTTCTTTCCTCTAAAAATAACCGGTATTATGGATTTTATAGTTATCATGCCTTTGCTTTTCATTGTATTTATCACATCTAATCCTTAACATTATGGTATTGTTATATTGTATTACATGTTAAATTAATATGATTCCTAGATATCATCCCTAAGAATTGTGACTTTGTTTTGTCTGTTTTTCAGAAATATGCTTTAAATCTCTTAATTGCAGATTTGCCCTTAATTCTTCCTTTTTTTTTTTCTCATGCAGTTCGACCATTTCTTAGCTTATAAGCTGGAATAGTAATTGGGTCATCTTTATAATATCCATGTTTATTTCAGTGGAATGACTTGTCTCCTGGTTATAGGTCATATTTTCCTACTTTGTATAGAATTTGTTGTATAACGGACATTATGGACACAAAGTTACTGAGTATCTGGGTTTTGGTATCTTCCTTAATGAAGGATTGTTCTGTCTTGCAAGAGTTAATTTACTTGTGGATTAATGATCCTTTCAGGACTTGTTTTTAAACTCTGTTAGGGCTGGTTTAGAATAGTCTTTCCTCTAGGGCTACATTAGCTCCACTCCTAAGTCTATGCTGTTTTCCCCACTATTTGGAACTTGAACTTTTCCCAGCCCTATGGGAGTTCAGGTAGTTGCTCAACTCATGGCTCCCTGTTAGTTGTTCTTTCTCCAGTAGTTCTTTATCTCCCCTTGTGGAGGCTTGCCTTATGTATACACAGCTTAGTATTTGATCGAAGATTCAAGGGGACCCTTGCCAGGTTAGACACTGCTGCTTTTCTGGTGAGCTTCCTTCTCTGTGTTGTTTTGTTTTTATTTTATTTATTTTGAGATGGAATGTTACTCCATTGTCCAGGCTGGAGTGCAGTGGTGCTTTCGTGGCTCACTGCAGCCTCTGCCCCACAGGTTCAAGCGATTCTCCTTCCCTAGCCTCCCGAGTAGCCAGGATTACAGGTGCCCCCCACTATGCTCAGCTAATTTTTGTATTTTTGATAGAGACAGGGTTTTGCCATGTTGGCCAGGCTGGTCTTGAACACCTGGCCTCAAGTGATCTGCTGCCTTGGCGTCCCAAAGTGCTGAGATTACAGATGTGAGCCATGGTGCCCAGCCCTCTGTTATTTTGCTTTGCAGTTTTTCACAGATTAATGGGAACCTTACCCATTAGTCTCTCTTTGGAGCTTTGTAAGACTATTGTTCTTTGTTTGGGCTTCCCCTCTCTCTATCACATACTAGACATATCTGGGCCATCACCTTTTTTTTTTTTATTTTGTCTTTCAAGGACCATAGTTCTGTACTGCTTGTTGTCCAGTGTCTGAAAACCGTTATTTCATGTGTTTTAATTTTATGATAGTTTATGACAGGAGGTCCAGTCTTATATCTGTTACATTACGGTCAAAGTGAGAAGTATAATGGTAAATTTATTGACAGATTTAAAGCAGATTAATGCCATGATTTGTGGCTGTTTTATGAAGATCACCTTGGTACTCTCTTAAAAATAGACTCCAGGCACGGTGGCTCACACCTGTAATCCAGCACTTTGGGAGGCTGAGGTCGGCAGCTCAGGAGGTCAGGAGATCGAGACCATTTTGGCTAACATGGTGAAACCCTGACTCTACTAAAAATATAAAAATTAGTTGAGCATGATGGCGTGTGCCTGTATTCCCAGCTACTCGGGAGGCTGAGGCAGGAGAATCCCTTGAACTAGGGAGTCGGAGGTTGCAGTAAGCCAAGATTGTGCCACTGTACTCCAGCTTGGTGACAGAGTGAGACACCATCTCAAAAAAAAAAAAAAAAAAAAAAATAGACCAAGGAGGTGGAAGGAAGCTAACTAGAGGCCTTTTCAAACTAGACTGGAAATGGGGTGAAATGGTTAGACTCAAGAAATACTTTTGCACTAGAACAATTAGGATCTGCTGTTGACTTGGTTATGGGAAATGAAAATCAGAAGTAATAAAAGGAGAGCCGGGTGTTTGGTTTGAGCCACTGGAATGACAGTACCACTTAATGAGACAGAGAAGACCCATCTCTCATCAGTCATCAGATGAGGGGTGAGATTGAAGAAGAAATCAAGAATTTTTTTTGGATAAAATATGTGTGAGTTGCCTATTAGATATCTAAATAGAGATGCCAAATGGGCAGTTGTATGTATGAGTTCTGAAATCAGAGTAGAGGGCAGGCCTAGAAATTTGTCAGCATTTCCATTGTATTTTAAACCACATAGTAGTTTAGAGAGTTTAGATGGAAAAGAGAAAAAGGTTAGAACTGATCACCTGGTCACTGGTCTAATTTAGACCTGGAGGTCTAATTTAGAAGGAAGAACCTATGAAGGAAACAGAGGAAGTGCAGTTGGAAAGAGAGAAGTAAAAACAGGAGAGTGTGGGGTCATAATAGTCAAGACAAAACACGTTTCTAGGAGGGCTTGGGTCATTGCTTTGAATGCTTCTGAGAGTTCCAGGAAGATAAGGACAGAAATGTGTTCACTAGTTTTGGTAACTTAGAATTTGTTGGTGATCTTGATGAGTTGTTTCAATGGAGGAGTAGAGAAAGAAGCCAAATTAGGCTGCTTTTATGAGTAAAGGGATCTTATATGTCTAAAATATTTTACAATTAATTAAAACAAAAAGAATGAATGGGAGAGGAGGAAGGAGAGATAGCAGGTGTGGAGCAGTCTTCAGGGTAGGTATTTGAACACCTTGGAGTTCCCAAAGACTTTCCAGTGGTGTGTGGGTAGTGTGCAGGGCAATTTCAGATTCTCAACTCCAACATGTCATTTTCTGCATTTTAATTGGCCCAAAACATACCTGTGAGATCTTCTTTCCCCTCCCTTTTAGTGGTTGCATTTTGCCCACTCTAACTCCTGTTTTTCCTTCAGCTCTCATGTGTTTCTCAGGAACCTTTATAAGATCCCAAGACTAGGTCAGGATCTCCTAATTACTCTCTTACAGTATTATGGATATTTTCTTTATAACACTTTTTACATATGAATTATATAGTTACTTAAAAATTACTTTATTCATTCATTTGACAAATATTTGAGTACTATCATTATGCTATGTGTCGTTCTGAGTGTCTGATATACATCAAATAACAAGAAAAATCCCTGGAATAGGAGAGACAAACAATAAACATAAATAAAGAATATGCTAATTAATAGTTACAAATGCCAAGAAAAAAGTAGACCTTGGTTAGGGATATTGGGAGTGTATAGTAGAGTCAAATTGTAATTTAAAATCAGGATGAGCCTGCTTGAGATTTTGACTTTTGAACAGACTTCAACAGGTAAAGGAAGGACAGAGCCTGTCAGAGGTAGCAGTGAGTGCAAAGGTCTTAAGAGGGTGACTGACATGTTGAGGGAAAGCAAAGAGGTGAGTCTGGCTGGAGTGGACTGGATGAGAGAGAGAAGAATAAAAGATGAAGCCAGAGAGGTAACAGGGCTGAATCATGTAGAGCCTTCTAGGTCAGCACAAGGGCTTTGACTTTTACTGTGACTGAAAAGAGAGGGTTTTGAAAATTGCAAGCATGTTTTGACTTCTATTTTAAAAAGATCACTCTAGATGCTCTATTGTGAATGGCAAGATAGATTTGGGAGACTGTTGGTGTAATCCAGGCAAAAGATAATGGTGACTTAGAGCAGTGTGACAGTCAAGGTGGTAAGTGTCAGGATATATTTTGAAAATAGGAAGAGCAGGATTTCCTGATGAGTTGGATGTTGGTGTAAGAAAAAAAGAGACTCCTATGTTTTTGGCTTGAACAACTGACTGGATGCATACCATGAATGAAGGCAGGATGAGTGAAGCAAGTTTAGAGGGGAAGGCCAGGAGGTCACTTGTAGATGTGTTAATAGTGGGTCAGGTAATTCAGTATGCCAATAAACCAATAAAACAAAGTACATACAGCTATGGATTTCAGTAGGATGTAAACATTTGGGAGTTATCACTATGTGCATGATGTTGAACGGTAAATACCAAGGGAATGAGTATAGGTGGAGAAGAGAAGCGTGCAAAGGACTGATACCTGGGACACTCCTGAGGAGTTGGGAAGAAAAGGAACCAGTAAGCTAGGAGGAAAAGCTTAGAGTACCATATCCTGGATACAAAGGGAAGAGAGTGGAATAAGGAAGAGGGATTGAGCAATTGTGTAAAATGCTGGTGGTAGATCAAGTACAGTGACTAAGGATGAATCATGGGTGTTAGCCGTATGGAGGGCGTCAGTGACCCTGATGAATTATCTAGATGATTATTTGATTAAACTCTATTTTTTCTATTAAAGGTTCCATGATAAAAGGGACCAAATATGTTATTTCTCATCATTCTATCTCCAAAACTTAGTTCCTGGAGTGCATAAATGGGATAAATAATAGGTCCCAGAGCCTCTGGGAAGACTAGAGAACTTGGCTCAGAAGTTATGTAGGCAAGAACAATGCCTCAAATCAATCATACTCCTATATTGGTCTGGTGATGACAGTGCTGCGTGGCACAGGCATGTTAGTGTGTTACACTGACAGCACTGACACTGCTTACCACCACTGGAGCCTCTGCCGTTGGTGTGTCTGGAAGCCTGAGATAGCTGCTGCCTCTGCTACCCATTGCTGAAATTGTCTGTAAATATTGATGTCCTGGCTTCTTCATGTCACAAGATTTTGTTTCAGAGGACTTGATGAGGCTCATACCTGTAATCTCAGCACATTCGGTGGCTAAACCTAACCCTAACCCTAGCCTTATATACCAGTTACTAAAATTTTGCCACACTTCCTTCTTTTTTCTTTTTCCTCTTTTCTTTACCAAAGATTTTAAAGCAAATTCCTGGCATGATGTAATTTTCCTCTGCAGATTTTAATATGCATCTCTAAAATTTAGGGACATTTTCTTTCATAACAACAATGGTGTTATCACAACAACTAAACCTAATAATAATACAAAAGAGGCATTTGAGCCCAGACTCAAGGAAGTAAAGTCTTCCCTTAGCAGCTAGTGCAAAGGGCTTAAGGATCAGGAGCATGCTTTTCGTTTGTGAGGAGCAGCAAGGAGTCCAGCCAGGGTGGCTAAAGCATGGTGACCGAGGGAAGGGCAAGAAGAGATGAGGCCTTGCAGGCTACCTACTGAGAGGACTTTGGCTCTACTTTGAGTTGAATCGTGAACTATGACGGGGTTTTCAACAGAGGACCGACATGGACAACTTTATGTTTGAAAGGGTCACTTTAAGTGCTCCATTAAGAATACACTGTAGTGGAGCAAGATGAGGGGGAGCTCAGTTGGTTGTTATGGATTAAAAGATGTATTTTTGTTTAGTGGCTCATTCCAGGTGGTGGCAGTGGAGATGGCAAGAAGTGCTTGGATTTTGGGTATGATTTGAAGCTAGAGCTAATTTCCTGACTGTGGCTTGAGAGTGAAAGGAAGGCATTAAGACTCATAGGTTTTTGGCCTGAGTAACAGGAAAGATGGAGCAAGTTTGGGGTCACAATCAGGAGTTGAGTCCTTCTTTTTTTTTTGTAGAGGTGACGTCTTGCCATGTTGCCCAGGCTGGTCTCAAACTCCTGGGCTAAAGTGATCTTCCAGCCTTGGCCTCCCAAAGTGCCGGGATTACAGGTGTGAGCTATCACACTTGGCCAGGAGTTGAGTTTTGAGCACAAAGAGTTTGAAATGTTTGTTGAACTTGAAAGTGGAATAACTAGGTGGATAGTTAAAGCTGGAGGTAGGGAGAGAGGTAGCAGAAAGCATTCATCTCTGTATTCCCTGGGTTCCCGAGAGCCCGTCCCTAGGGTACTTTGAAAGTACTGACTGATTTATTTAGAGACATTCAGAGTCTGACAAGAAAATCACTGAGGTGGTTCAGTAACTTGGAAGACTCTGTTATCCCTTCCTTCCTTTTCTATCCTGAACTCAGTAAAATTTGGGTTAAAAAAAAATATGTTTTTCTGACATTTTCTCAACCTGAACTACTTAGGAAGCTTGTTCAATGGCGTCATCTTTTTCTTCCTAACTGTAGCACCACTGGAAAGAGATCTTCATTCCAGGTAACCAGGTGATTGTTACTCTAGGGTGGATGCCGTGGAAGGGATGTTGTCAACACAGATTGCTTTCTATAGCTTTGTGCAATGAAGACTGATTGTGATGGTGTTTATTTCTCCTTTGAAAAGGGAGCATTTCTAATCCCCTTATTGGGTCATTTGGAATTCTGATTACGTCTTGGAGTCATGTGGAAAATTTGACATACAACCTGGGGATGTGAAACAGTAGTTTCAACTGTTATGGTAGCTGGCATCTGTGTGACTCATTTTAAATAACTAGGTGTTCAGAGATAGGGATCCTTCTATGCCTGCATGGTTGAGTGGGCCTGAATGCAGTCTGTGGATTCTCTGATTCACAGGGAAGGGTTGGTAACACAGAGGGGTCAGTGTCTTATAAGGCTGTAGTGATCTTTTGCATACAACTGCCTTCTCTCCCCTTTCAAAAAAATGAGAGTGAGCAGGAGAGCACTGAATCTGCTTTTCCCTCTTTTGTATAGGAGATGCATCAAAGGTTTGAGAATGCTCCCGATTCTGCCAAAACAAAAGCTCTGCAAACTGTTATTGAGATGAAGGTAAGTGAGAATCTAGTAAAGAATCGTATGAATCACCTTATTATTTTAAGTAATCAAAAACTTCCCCGTGTGAGTGTTAGGAAATGGCATGTAATAGTATTTCACTTATTTGGAGATTGAGAGTGAGAATCAATGAAAATGACATCTTAAAATAATTTCAATTTTATTTCCTTTCACTTATAGACCATAATGTAAATTGGACCAAAATGAGTTGAATAGAATTTCTTTAGAATTTCTTTAAATCATCTATTTGCAAATTTCTTGGTCTCAGGACCTCTTTATTCTCTTAAAGTGGCAGACTTCCTTTATTTTAAGAAAATGGCTGCCAAATACCAAATCTGGGTAACCATAGCTTGTCAGTTATTCTTTCAAGTAAAAATAGTGTTCCATGAAGAAAATATTGAATTCGGCTTACAACTCAAAGCAACACACAAGTACTTTGCTTAGGGACAACCGTCGTATTTCAAAATGCAGCCTCATGCCATTTTGTCACACACAATATTAACAGTATGTGTACTCCAGATTTGAGATTTGTTAAAAGTTATACTTTTTGCTGCTTCCTCTCGGACAGTCTGAAGTGGTCTTTTAAAAATTGTATTTCTTATTTTTCATTTTTTTCCTTCAAGTGCCTGACAGTGACAAATATTAATAAAATGACTACAAGTATGGTTTGATGCCATTGCCTTGATTTGTGCTAAGGCACTAGCAGTTTTGCCCATCATTGCTTTATATCTTTATTTTAGACAGTGGAGAGGTCAAGTGACATCATGGTATTATTATGAAAATAGTTCATAAAAGTATGGTTATAAAAGTATAAAATAGTTCATAAAAGTATAAAAATAGCTCACAAAGTATGATCATACATACTTTGTGAAAGGGTTGAGGGTACCCTGAGGGTTCCATAGGCCATCCTTTGAAAACCTCTGCTTTAAATTAATGAACATTTAGAAATCTTTAGGCTCTTCAGTATAGTGATTAAGAGCTTGCTTTCTAAGTTAAACTCCCTGGATTCAAAATCTCACTTCACTTAACCAATTGTAAAATACGGAGCAAGTTACCTGTGCCTCAGTTTCTTTATCAACAAATGGTGATAGTAGTAGTACCATCCAAGTGGGTCATTTTTAGATTTCAATTAGTTAAAATATGTAAAAACACTTTAAACAGGACCTAGTGCATAGTAAACATTCAATCCATACTAGCTCCTGCTATTATTATTTTTGTTAACAATCTGTTCTTTCTCATAAAAGCTCTTGTAGATAGGGACATCCCCCCACAGGTACTTCATATCGCCTAGAAAGCTCAGTACTGTGTTTTGTATTGTGGGTCTCCATTTAATAGTTGTTGATATGGCAAGAATATTTAGTTAATGGTATATAATTTTATTGTAAATAGATACTTCTGAAGTAGTTATGGGAACTATTGTCTTAATTTGCATGATTTCCTCTTAAAACTTTAAAATATTGAATACATTTTTATTCTTGGTGGGGAAAGGATTTACCAAACAAATTCCAAATTAGTGGATTCTGGGTTCTTTATAGTTAATTAGTAGTCTTGAGTATCATTTTGTAAAAGGCCTTTAGGATGGTTCACTTGCATGGTTTTACCTTTTTCACATTCACCACAAGTTTGTCATACTATTTCCTGATCCCTGTTAAAACCTCAGAATAAAACACATGAATGTACCTATGTTCACAAAATTATTTGTTTAACCATCCTTTGACAGAATGAGGGAAATAATAGTATTACTTGGCAGTGGATGTATTTTAACTTGGTTGAAACTTCAGCCATTCTGCTAAGAAGCAAAAAGATTCCAGTGGCCCAGTCGGGTCAAGAGGATGTGACGCTGAAATCACAACAGAAATAGGTGTGTTGCTGAGAATGTGGAATGCACTTGAAAGAATTAGGAAAATCTAGAATAGTCTTTAGGGAAAATAAGGAAGAAAGATGATTGAAGTAAAAGAGCCCAGTAATCTTAAAGGTGTCGAAATTTTCTTTTTTCTCTCCTCTTCTTTCTCTTCCTCCTCCTTTTTTTCTTCTTATCCCTTCTCCTACTATTTTCCCTCATTCCAGCCTTTCCTTCTTTGCCCCTCTTCTTCTCTTTCTCCTCTTCCCCTTTTTCTACTTTTGTTTGTTTTTCCTTTACCAGTGGAGGAACAGGGAATAATTACTGTACTGCTCTAGGGTTAGAGTTTTGTTGGGGTAGGTAAGGCAGAGTGATAGAAATGCAAATGAATTGAGGGTGATGATGGCAGAGTAGTTTAGAGGTTGGTCCTGGACTGTACCCTGGATGTGGAAAGAAGAAAATGCAGGTAGACTGATAGGTTGGGAGAAAGTGTAACAGTTAGGAAAGTGGAGTTCTCTGTGAGGTTGAAGAAAAGGAAATAATCAAGAGTGAGGGTATGACATGCCTGGGGAAGAGAGTTCTGGGTGATGATAGGATCCAGAGTACCATCCTATAAACTGGATCGCTGAAATGTACTGAAGGATGAGGTCATTGCAATTAAGGCTGTCAAGGAATTCTGACGTTGCAATCCTAGGATTATGGCAAGAGTGGCAATTGAAGGGGGTATTGTAAGCCAGGTGCCAAAGACTACCAAAAGTGGGCAGGAGTGATTGAGAAGTCCCTGGGTGGCAGCAATGGGGAGGGTAGGGCGAAAAGGAATATGAGCTTTCCATAAAGGGAAACAGCCTTGAGGAACAAACCAGGAGAACTTCAACCTTTTCCCCTGTTCCTTTGTGGTATTGGGGTATTACTGGCCTTCACTGGAGAGAGTTCATTGGAAAAAGGTTGAGGATTTGGGGGAATTTGACAAAGAGCAGAGGATTTCAGTAAGTCCAGTGGGATTGGTTGGTCAGTGATGGGAGAGCTGGGGCTGGGGAAGTACAGTGTAGTAAAATGAAAAGGAATTTATTTATTTAAATATTACACATTCTAGGAGTAAGAAACTTGGTTGGAATGACTTTCCTTAAATCTAACATTGGTACTAATTGGGTTGGTGCTAGAACTAGTTGAGAATATCAGGCCTTTTGATTTCCTTGGTAGGTTCTTTTTCTGGTCAGTCAGTACCTGCCTCCTGGTTTTCAGAGGGGCAGTCATGGTCCCTTTTTGGGAAGAAGGTTTTATGGCACATGATTTGGTAGTGAGGGTGCTAATTTGTCAAGAGCTGCCTTTGCCTCCGTTTGGGTTAGGGGAGAAGATAATATTTTTTAAGGGCCTTGTGGAGACTTTCTAGAGGCTCTGTACAGATAGAGGGTGCCATGTGATGTACAGAGTTATACTTGGGGGCTAAATTGTCTTGGGTGGAGCCCCAGTGCTGCTGGAGATAGACTTGTCTTTCAGCTGGTCCAGTTTTATTACCACCCAGGGTAATAACAGAGGAGAACTTATATTTCACTTTCACTTTCTTTCTTTTGTAGGCTGGTCATATGCTTATGACTAGTATTTCAATCTTTTTAAAGGGACTGTGTTCTGATATTTCCAGAGAAATTTTATAGCAATCTTAAAAGTGAATTTTCAGGTAGTGCAAATGAAGTAGTACTCTTTATAGGTCAGTTGTTTTACATGAGTAAATCAAAACCCTAGTTTAGGTTTAGAATGTGTCTGATTGTACTAATTTAGTACAATGGATTTTGAACAGATACATTTTAAGTTTAATTTTAATAAATTTATAAAAGGAAATTTTCATTTTGATATTTTTAAAGGTCATGTGATGAGCAAGACAGAGGAATAAATCCTCTCTTCTCCCCTCCCTTGAACCTGAAAATAGCTAGGTGTAGTTTTCTCAAGATAAATCCTTAAACTCTTTTATCTTCATGCTCTGAGAATTATGATAGCAAGGAGGAGACTTAGTCAAGAAATCATTGAAGTAAAGTAGAAAAGGAAGTTAATCTCAAAATAGCTTCCAAAGGAACGGTTTCTCTAAAACTCCAAGTAAAATAAAGCTATACTTAATTTATGTTCTTTAAGGTCTCTATTTCTTCGACGAGTAAGCATATGCAACTGCAGGTATATAAAACTATTCATTCCATGTAGGAGTCTTTCTGTAATTCAGGACATGTAAAGCAGTTTCGGGAGAAACTAGGTACTACAACAAACAAAATCAAGAAATTGAATATGGAATAATGTTCTACTAGAAGGTGCTATTTGTGGTAGTGATGATTTATAAGGACAATGATTTTAAAAAATTACGAATTGCTTTAAATGTATAGAGAAGTATAGACAGTAAGGATTTCTAACATGTTAAAAGTAACAACTTATTTATTCCCTTATTTTTCTGCAATGGGATGTTATGTAATTTTTATTATTGCACATACAGCTGTACACATTATTGTATAAATCTCTGAAACCCTCTTACTCTTTTCCCCTCCTTTGGGGCATAATTTGCTTTTTAGGGGTCACCAAATAAAATGATAAAATACTAGAATTTGCAAAATTTTTCACCAGAAATTTGTAATTTCTGATGCAAAGGAATTTTAATCAGTTTTTCATTGCATTTACTTCTTTAGTTAATTATTTCAACTTTAAAGGATGCAAAACTGGAGGCAGCCATGGAGGCAAAATCATACTGTGGATATGAGTGCTTCTCCTTCCACTCAAATGGCTGTAAAGGATGTGTTTTAGAGGCAAGGCACTGGCTGGGCATGGTGGCTTATGCCCGTAATTAAGCCCAGCACTTTGGGAGACTGAGGCGGGTGGATCACTTGAGGTCAGGAGTTCGAGACTAGCCTGGTCAACATGGCGAAACCCTGTCTCTACTGAAAAAATACAAAAATTAGCCGGGCGTGGTGGTACACACTTGTAATCCCAGCTACTTGGGAGACTGAGGCAGGAGAATTGCTTCAACCCGGGTAGCAGAGGTTGTAGTGAGCCAGGATCACACCACTGCACTCCAGCCTGGGTGACAGAGCAAGACTCCATCTCAGAAAAAGGCAGTAGGGCACCAGTTGCCAGACAGCAATTTTTCTTTATATTTGTTTATCTTTATTAAATGTAACATCTTTAAATATTATGTTATTCAGCTTTTCTGGGTTTTTGTGAATAGTTCAATCACTAAATCTTCCATTGTCTTCAGGATTCAAAAATTTCCTCTATGGAACGTGGGCTTCGAGACCTGGAAGAGGAAATTCAGATGCTGAAATCGAACGGGGCTTTGAGTACTGAGGAACGGGAGGAAGAAATGAAGCAAATGGAGGTGTATCGGAGCCATTCTAAATTTATGAAAAATAAGGTAATGGCATGTGAGACTTCGATTCTTAAAAGCGGTTTGAAAATTTGATGCATATTTTTTACTTCTCTAGCAGTGATAAAGCTGTATTTTATACTGTTTTATCAGACTTCAGGGAAGAATACTTCTAGCACGATTCTTTCAAATGAAACTTCTCCAGAATTAAAGTCAGAATTACTGACATAGTTATAAGTTTTTACTTAAAAAGACAATTCTCTGTATGAGACTATATATGTATTGAGACAGTTTAACTTTTCATATCTATTAGTACTTCTGAGATGATTTAATTCAAACTTCAGATGAGTTTTTCTCACTATATGAAACATCAAGTTCTTTACCTCTTGTGAATTATTTAAAAAGTTAAAACCCAAAGAGGCTCTTTTTTTTTTTTTTTTTTCTTGAGACGGAATTTTGCTCTTGTCACCCAGGCTGGGTCACCCAGTGGCATGATCTCGGCTCACTGCAACCTCTGCCTCCCAAGTTCAAGTGATTCTCCTGCCTCAGCCTCCTGAGTAGCTGGGATTACAGGTGTGCACCACGGTGCCTGGCTAATTTTTTGTATTTTTGTTAGAGATGAGGTTTCACCATGTTGGCCAGGCTGGTGTTGAACTTCTGACCTCATGTGATCCTCGCCCACCTCGGCCTCCCAAAGTACTGAGGTGACAGGTATGAGCCACCTTGCCTGGCCCTAAGAGGTTTTTTAATGAAATGGGTTAAATGAAGTTTTGTTTCCCCTCCAAATACAGTTCTGTAAAGGAAAGCCCTTTCTTTGCCCTATCCTGTCGGGAAGATCCACTTGCTGTCAGGTTTATTGCTTTCCATGTGCACTTCAGGCATAATATGACAAAAATAGATACCACCGGGACCTATCAGTCTGTGTTCGTAAAATCAGTCACAAAATTCCTTCCCTGCATCCGAAGTCATTTAGTTTGATTCTCTAAACTATTTAGGCAAGTTGGAGGATTTAGTTTATCACTGTTACAATAGACCAGTTTTGTTGTAGTTTAATTAAACATCATGAATGCAGTTATAAAGTTTTAGCAAGAAAATAAGTGTTCTCCCCCTTTATTTCCCAGTTGTATTCTCCAAGTTCTTAGAAATGAAAATTGAAACATCCCAGTAGTGTGAAGGAATGATAATCATAACTTCCCCTCCAGTTTCTGGCTTCTTGCCACGGTACCCATACCTGGCATATAAGTCTACAGAATATTTGTCTACTACCTTGAGACTCTATTATTAATCATTTCTACTAATTTTATTTCAGTTTTAGAACTTAAAAACTCAGATATCCAGCTTACTTTCTTTCATTCTGTTTTTTTTGAGACAGAGTTTCGCTTTGTCACCCAGGCTGGAGTGCAGTGGTATGATCTCGGCTCACTGCAGCCTCCATCTTCAGGGTTCAAGCAATTCTCCTGCTTCAGCCTCCCGAGTAGCTGGGATTACAGGTGCCCGCCACCATGCCCAGCTAATTTTTATAGTTTTAGTAGAGTAGAGACGGGGTTTCATTATGATGGCAATGCAGGTCTCTAACTCCAAATGATTCTCCCGCCTTGACCTCCCAAAGTGCTGCGATTACAGGTGTGAGCTGCTGCGCCTGGCCTCACATACCCAACTTTCTATTAGTTTGGATTTTTCACCGTAATTTGAGAATAAAACATAGTACAATATAATCTCTGTGTTTATGTTTTTCATTTGTTGATTAGCACATTCCAGTCCACTGTGGGGGAAAATAAACTTGTGAACGTAGAGAAACTACCTATGGCTCTTTAAAGAGGGAGGGAATGAGGGGAACAGATTTGATTGTGTTATATAAGTTACTGTTATTTCCAGTTACCATTCTGGCTCAAAAGCAGATAATAAGAAGACCTAAGTTGATACCTAAGTGAAAAAAAATAATAATGTCGTGACAGGTAGAACAACTGAAGGAGGAACTAAGTTCGAAAGAGGCTCAAGGGGAGGAGCTGAAAAAGAGAGCGGCTGGTCTTCAGGCTGAGGTCTTTGCCGTAAGATTTACCTCTCTGTATGCAGTGATCCCACAGTGGGACCCTCTAGCTCTATGGCTTCTGGGTGGCTTACACTTTCATTCTCTATGGTTGGCAGCTTTGCCCATTACTAGCACTAACCAGCCTGCTCTGCTCTTTAACTGACTTCTGTTCACCAGTTTGACCCACATGTCACTTTGTGTGCAGTGAGCCTTCACATGTTCTGGAAGCCTTATACCTGATACTTATTGTTGCTTTTGTCACTCTATGGATGGCATTTCCAAGCTTGTTTTTTCTCAACCCCTTATTGTTGATTTATATGAATGGCGGTCTTCTTTTCTTCCTAGGTACAATAATATATTCAGTTGTTCTAGGCCTATCACTTAGAGTTTATTTGAATTTGAAGCTCTTGAGTAAACTGATTTACCTTCTTATGTAGATATTACTTTTAAATCTCCAGTGACTTTGCCACAAATGTTACTTTCTTTAGGACAGATGTAACTAGTAAATTAAAATTACTAAGAGACTTACTTCAAGGATCTAAATCTAGTTCAGTATGCTAATGAGCTTAAAATTTTATTTCAGAGCATAATAAAATAAATACAGTTGGCCCTCCATATCTGTGGGTTTTGCATCTGTGGATTTAACCAGCTGTTTTTTATTTTCAGGGTTAAAAAACCGGATGTTGTATCTGTACTGAACGTATACAGGCTTTTTTCTGTTGTCATTATTCCCTAAACAATACAGTATGACAACTATTTACATAGCATTTACATTGTATTAGGTATTACAAGTAATCTAGAGATGATTTAAAGTATTCTGGAAGATATGCATACGTTATATGAAAATACTACATCATTTTATATCAGGGACTTCACCATTCATTAATTTTGGTATCCAAGACCAGTCCCCCATGGACCCATGGATGCTGAGGGATGGATGAATAATAAAATAGCTAATACTTGCACACTTACTATAAACATTTTATAACGTGCTGAGTTAGACATATTTTCAACTCCAAATTATAGACAAGGAAACTGAGGTAACAGAATGGTCCCTAGGAAAACACAGCTAGTAAGAGGCAGGATTTGGTTTTATATAAGCAGTCTTCTTTCACAAACTGTGCTTTTAAGTTCTTTACTATACTTGTCTATACTGGGTAGTGCACACATTTGTCAAAGTGTCAGCAAAAACTGCTTCTGAAAATAATTGTGGGCTAAGAACTGGAATATGGCATTTAAAAAACCAAACTTGTGCTACTTTGGTAGATTTGTTGTTTATGGTCTACTTTATAGTATATTAAAGAATGAAATATTTTGATAGGGTGTAATTTGGTTTATGGAAACCATATATTGTCTAGAGGGAAGGTTGATCCATAACTGCCTTTTTAAAATAGCTACTGTTAGTGTCAGACAACAGGCTAAGCACATTTCACACTTTATTTTATTTTATAAACAGTACAGTGGCATTGGTATAGTTTCTCCTTATTACTGATTAGGAAACTGAATAGGAAGGGAATTATTCAGGGACACATAGCTAGCTTAGTTCTGATGTGTGATTGTCTGCAAATCCTTGTGCTCCTAAGCTTTGTATTGTATTTGCTTCCTATTTATAATCTCTTCCCTTCTCAGTCTTTAAGGAAAATTTGTGCTTCTAAACTTTGCCTTTTTTTTTTTTTTTTTTTTTGAGATGGAGTCTTGCTCTGTAGTGTGATCTCGGCTCACTACAACCTCTGACTCCCTGGTTCAAGCGATTCTCCTGCCTCAGTCTCCTGAGTAGCTGGGATTACAGGCACGTGCCACCATGCCCAGCTAATTTTTGTATTTTTAGTAGAGAGGGGTTTCACCATGTTGGCCAGGATGTCCTTGATCTCCTGACCTTGTGATTCACCCACCTGGGCCTCCCCCAAAGTGCTGGGATTACAGGCATGAGCCACCGTGCCTGGCCTAAACTCTGCTTTCCGTTTAAAATATTTTCGTTCCTTTCTTAGTGTTTAAGGTCAGTATAGCTTATTATTTGAAGCTTACTTAATAATACAGATGATGATGAAACAGATTTTTATATTTATTTTTGACCACATGATTGGAGGTAGCTGGGAATTTGAATAATCTTTGTCATAATTCCTTAGCTGTGAGAAAATGGTAACACTTTGAACATCCCCCAAATATTCATTCATCCAACAAATGCATTTGTGTTATAATCAGTGTGTTAGGGAATGGAATAATAGTAATACGTGGTTTTTATTGGTAAAGGGATATCATAAAAGAATCCACGTTGTTACAGTGTGTGGTAACTCCTGGGTACATACATATTTTGCAGGATGAATATAGCCACCATTTACAATTATCTTCCACTTAGGTTTTTAGTATCCTCAGGTACTTTGTATACAATAAGCGTACAGAAACATTTGTTGAATAAATGAATAACTGTATCTCTAAGCAAAGATTTCATGCATATGAGAAAAATAGTTATCTTTTTTGAAAGAGAAGGCTAAATTGGAAATTTATTTTTGGTGCTCCTCAAAAGTCTAATTTTAATTAATGTAAAATTTATTTCTTCATGGGAAGTTGTTCTCAAAAGCTTTATCCCTCATACCTGAGATTATTACAATTATAATACTTTATATACATTCAAGTTTTTAAAAATAAAAAGATAATTTTTTTTTCATTAGTGACATCAAAATTACTGACTTCTTGTCAAATTTATGCTTCTAATAATTAATATATTTTTTAGTTCCTTGCTAGATTGTAGACATAATGTAAAAGCAGATTTAATTTCTGTTTACTTGGCTTATACTTAGGGTAAAAAACTATTTTAAAAATTCTTACAAATAGTAGGAATTTAAAGAAGGTGTTTGAAGGAAAGTACTTTAAGAGAGAAATTAATACACGTAACATCAAATTATAGGATTTTACAGAAGCACATATGTATAACATTAAAAGGAGCTTTTTAAGATAGTTTTATGCAAACTTTGAGAATGAAAAATATAACTTAATGAAAAATAAGCACAGCAGCAGATTTTGAATTTAAATAGTAGTACTAGGAGGTTTCTTTTTTCCCTTTTTTGTTTTATCTACACTCGTCCTGCATGTGATCCATTGTGTTCTGAAGAGGTCTCATCTAAAAAAATGAAAGCCATTTTATCAGTACGGTGGTGTTCTTTTGCTTACTGCTGTCTCATCGTCATCTAATTGATTTGGAATTTTCTTTCCCTTCATTCTTTTTCTAAGGGGTTTCAAAGAATATTTAGAAGACACAATAAATGAAAACTGGACACTTCCCTATTTGTTGAATAAGCTTAGTTTTTTCTTGGTGAGGGAGGGGTCCAAGATTAGGTGGATGCAAAAAGGTGAATATGTTCTATCATATCATTTGTGCTGCATTTAGTTTCATATTTTGTGACTCACCCCTGTCAAAGATCCAGATAAGAGGTGCTTATTTTACTTCTTTTTTCCTTAAAGTGTTTTACTTCTTTTCTAGATTGGCCAGGTGAAACAGGAGCTATCCAGAAAGGACACAGAATTACTTGCCCTGAAGACAAAGCTAGAAACACTCACAAACCAGTTCTCAGATAGTAAACAGCACATTGAAGTGCTGAAGGAGTCCTTGACTGCTAAGGAGCAGAGGGCTGCCATCCTGCAGACTGAGGTAAAAAGAATTCTGGGATTTGTGGGGAGTTGATTTCTTGGCACCTTTTCATAAGCATTACCTGTTCTACTTTTGTTATATTTAGAATTGGGAAATATGAGTAATCTTATGATTAATTCTTTAGCAGCATGATAAATTATTGTACTAAAATGTAACCACCTTGTTTCAGTTTTTCTTAGATCTAACAAGTTAAAATGGATGCAGTTTGTTTGTTTTTAACTCTTTAAACTTTCACCGAGTCTGTACTTCAAACTATAAACTAACAGTATTAAAAATGAAAAGATAATTGTAAAAGAGAAATCATTGATTTAGAAGCTTCATGAATGACAATGAGCTTGGTTATGTTGCGTTTGGAGTACATTTAAGTGTTCTTAAGTTGTGATACTATGAATAACTGTATATAGGAAACTGGATCTATTATAGTCCAGTTCTAGATAGTCTAGAATTAGATAGTCTAATTTTAAACCACAGATTATTAGACAATGTGTATATCCTTTTTGAAAATAAAGTTAGTGGTTTTAGAAATCTTAGAAGATTATCTAGACTGTTGGCTATGACTTCAGATAGGTGTTGACCATTTTCGGATAGGCATATGACTTCAGGTAGATATTTAGCGTATTGCTGAATAATCCCAGATGGATTCTTATCTGTCTTATTTTCAATGATCAGAGAGAAAAAGTTGATGATGCTATGTGGATTTACTGTCTTAATGTGAATTTTTTTTTAAAGGTCGCAGTGAAATAGGTAATTTAAGAATAGATAAATAGTTTAGCTAAATAGAAGAAACATAAAGCATTTGATGTAGATTAGCTTTTTTGATTTAAAGAAACAGATAATAGATAAGATTATAATTTGATGGAAAAAAGGAATGAGGAGGAAAAGAAAGAATAAAAACATCATAGTCTTAGAAGACAAGAATCTTTAAGTAAGGAAGACTGAAGAAGAAAACTAAACTGTTTCATGTAATATTTTTATCTGTACAATTTGGGGCTTTGATAAAAATGGGAGATTTTAAATGAAGTATTTGTAATTTTTCTTCTAACTTACACTTTCTGTATTTTAATTATGTTTCATTTTGTTACGATACCAGCTCCATTCTATCTCACAGAGATATTTTGGATATAAAATCATGAGATGCAGTAGTGGCTAAGGCTCTGACTCTAGAGTCAGGTTACAGTTTGGACTTCATCTTTACCATTTACTACAAGTCACATGATCCTGGGAATGTATTTAACTTGATTACGCCTCACTTTTCACATCTGTAAGATGAAGGGAATAGTAGTGCTTAACTCATAAGTTTGTTGTTAGAATTAAACTCATTTCTTTACTGCTAGTGTTTGGCACATAGTTTTGTACATTCGTCTTTGCCATCATTTTATAATTCTTGTAATAAAATCAACTAATAGATATGCTGTTGAGATGTTAAGAGAACAGTTTTCTCTTTCATTGCCACAGTTTTGTTTAGAAGATCTGCTTTTTCATATTTTTATTAAGCTAAACTTAGGTTTATTCAGGGAATTACAAATATAAAATTATCTAGAAAATGTTACCTGCAAAGTTATTCATTTATAGCTTTATTAATTTTTAAAATTTTTTGTGGGTACATAGTAGGTATATTTATGGGGCATGCGAGATATTTAATACAGGCATTCAATGTGAAATAAATAAATTATGGGGAATGGGGGTATCTGTCCCCTCAAGCGTGTGTCCTTTGAGTTACAAACAATCCAATTAACAGTCTTTATTTTAAAATGTAATAGCTTGCGTGCATGTAATACTGCAAAAGGGTCAGAAGAGGGTGTCAGTGTTCTAGAGGTCAGCCCTACTTCCAAGTTTGCTACTCTAATAGCTTTGGATAGAGGTGGCAGGTGTGCAAACCAGAGAACCAAGCAGTTGGTTAATGATAATGCAGACATTTAAAAGCTTGTCACAGTCTAATAAATGACTTTTCTCCCCTTGGCAATCTGTCCCTTTCTTTGTACCTCTCTCAAATAATGTTATTAGCCAGGTCTCACCCAGATGGGCTTATGATCGGTTTCTTGTACCATAGAGAATAGATTGTATTTGTTGTCATTCTTGAATGGTTTTTATATTTGTTTTTAGCCATTACAAGAGTAACTGAGTCTCATGATTATTTCTGTAAGTTACTAGGGCCACTGCTCAAATAGAACCATCTGATCATAAAAGAGAAAAGAATGAAAGCTAACTTACGTTTGAATTTGGAATGATTTTAAGAATGTAATATGTCTGTTTATTAGCATTACTTAAAATATTACTCTGATGACACTTGACAAGAGTCCCCTTTTCCAAAGCAACTTTCCAATGTTAGAGCCCAGTAAAAGGCAGTTTGTGCCAGCTCTTTGAAAGTTTTCCTGTATTTCTATGATTTGCTCTTAGCTGATTTCATACTCTTTTCTGCAGTTATCCTAGACTTGGTTCTAATACTCAGATCACTGAATTAAGTAAATGTGAAAAAGGAACATGGATTATGGAGTTTTTCTTTCTTTTTTTTTTTAAGAGATAGAATCTTACTTCGTCACTTAAGCTGGGGTGCAGTGGCACGATTATATTAATAGCTCATTGCAGCCTTGAACTCTTGGGATCAAACACTCCTCCTGCCTCAGCCTCCTAAATAGTCAAAACTATAGGCATGCACCATCACACTTGGTTAATGTTTAAATTTTTTTTGCAGAGACAGGGTCTCACTATGCTGTCCAGGTTGGTCTAGAACGCCTGAGCTCAAGCAGTCCTCCTGCCTCTGCCTCCCAAAGTGCTGGGATTACAGGTGTGAGCCACTGTGCCTGGCCTGGAGTTTAAGAAATTTTAAAAATTCTTTAAGTAAAACAATTATATGTGAAAAGATCTAATTTTTTTTTTTCTGTTCAGGCTACATGGACTGAGGTCCTTTGGTGTTGTACAAGGTACAATATATATGAATCATTCCTGTTTTGTAATCATCTCTTTTGATCTGATGATTGTCACAGTGGTAGTCTGGATTTAGTAACTTAGTGGTTAAAAGCATGATCTTTGGAGTCAGACGTAGTCTTGAAACCCAACCCTCTATCATTATTGGTTGTGTGACCTTAGAGGAGTTACTTTACTTTTGTTGTTGTTGAGACAGAGTTTCGCTCTTGTTTCCCAGGCTGGAGCGCAGTGGCATGATCTTGGCTCACCGCAACCTCCACCTCCTTTGTTCAAGTAATTCTGTCTCAGCCTCCCGAGTAGCTGGGATTACCAGCATGCCCTACCACGCCTGGCTAATTTTGTATTTTTAGTAGAGACGGGATGTCTCCGTGTTGGTCAGGCTGGTCTCAAACTCCTGACCTCAGGTGATCCACCCGCCTCAGCCTC
>CAUYQU010080840.1:0-21228 GCA_963574635.1 Cheracebus regulus | reverse complement strand
TAACGTGTTTTATTTTTTTTTTTTTTTTTTATTTTTTTTTTTTAAAAAATTTTTTTTATCACATAAATTTATTGAAAATCCTTTTTTTTTTTTTTTTTTTTTTTTTTTTGCTTTCCATTTGCCTGGTAAGTCTTCTTCCATCCCTTTATTTTGAGCCTAGGTGTGTCTTTGCATGTGAGATGGGTCTCCTGAATACAGTATACCAATGGGTCTTGACTCTATCCAATTTGCCAGTCTAAGTCTTATAATTGAGGCATTTAGCACATTTACATTTAAGGTTAATGTTATTGTGAATTTGATTCTGTCGTCATGATGCTAGATGGTTATTTTGCACATCCATTGATGCAGTTTCTTCATAGTGTCATTGGTCTTTATATTTTAGCATGTTTTTGTGATGGCTGGTACCAGTTCTTTTCCATATTTAGTGCTTCCTTTAGGAGCTCTTATAAGGCAGGCCTGGTGGTGACAAAATTCTTCAGCATTTACTTGTCTGTAAATGATTTTATTTCTCCTTTGCTTGTGAAGTTTAGTTTGGCTGGATATGAAATTCTGGGTTGAAAATTATTTTCTTTAAGAATGTTTAATATTGGCCCTTACTCTCTTCTTGCTTGTAGGGTTTCTGCAGACAGATCTGCTGTTAGTCTGAATGGCTTTCCTTTGTGGGTAACCTGACCTTTCTCTCTGGCTGCCCTTAACATTTTTTCCTTCAGTTCAACCTTTACGAATCTGAAGATTATGTGTCTTGGGGTTGCTTTTCTTGAGGAGTATCTTAGTGCTGCTCTCTGTATTTCCTGAATTTGAACATTGGCCTGTCTTGCTAGGTTGGGGAAGTTCTCCTGGATAATATCCTGAAGTGTGTTTTCCAACTTGTTTCCATTCTCCCCATCACTTTCAGGCACACCAATTGATCGTAGGTTTGGTCTTTTCACATAGTCCCATATTTCTTGGAGGCTTTGTTCATTCCTTTTCATTCTTTTTTCTCTAATCTTGTCTTCACAATTTATTTCATTAAGTTGATCTTCGATCTCTGATATCCTTTCTTCCACTTGATTGATTCGGCTACTGATATCTGTGTATGGTTCATGGAGTTCTTGTGCTGTGTTTTCAGCTCCACCAGGTCATTTATGTTCTTCTCTAAACTGGTTATTCTAGTTAGCAGTTCCTGTAAGATTTTATCAAGGTTCTTAGCTTCCTTACATTGGGTTAGAACATGCTCTTTTAGCTCAGAAGAGTTTGTTGTTACCTACTTTCTGAAGCGTACTTCTTTCAATTCATCAAACTCATTCTCTGTACAGTTTTGTTCCCTTGCTGGTGAGGAGTTGTTATACTTTGGAGGAGAAGAGGCATTCTGATTTTTGAAATTTTCAGCATTTTTGTGCTGATTTTTCCTCATCTTTGTGGATTTATCTACCTTTGATCTTTGATGCTCATGACCCTTGGTTGGAGTTTTTGTGTGGACATTCTTTTTGTTGATGTTGATGTTATTGCTTCAACGCCCTTCCAGAGGAGTGAATTGTTGTTTCACTGGAGTTCCAGACGCCAGTGGGGTACAAATAAGAAACTCCTGCAGCTAGCTCAGTATCTGCCCAATGGCTTCAAGTTTTGTGCTTGAAACCCAGGGCCCTGGTGGTGTAGGCACCTGAGGGAACCTCCTGATCTGTAAGTTGCAAAAAACATGGGAAAAGGGTAGTATCTGGGCCAGATTACATGGTCCCTCACAGCACCCTGCCTCATGGTTTCCCTTGGCTAGGGGAGGGAGTTCCCTGACCTCTTGCACTTCCAGGGCAATGCCCCATCCTGCTACATCTCACTCTCTGTGGGCTGCACCCAGTCTAACCAGTCCCAGTGAGATGAACTGGGTAGCTCTGTTGGAAATGCAGAAATCACACAACTTCTGCATTTGTCTCGCTGGGAGCTGCAGACTGGAGCTGTTCCTCTTTGGTCATCTTGCCATATTGCCCTGACTTAGCATAATTTTTTTTTAAAGCTGTAGGATTCCTGGACTGGCAAATAAGTATTGGCTTCAATTTAAAGTCAGCAGCACATTAATCTATAACAAGAGAGTCAGCTTGTCCTTTGAAGTTTCACAGCCAAGCATTGCCTTCTCCTCTCTAGCTACAAAAGTCCAAGATGGCATATGCTTCCAATAAAAGGCTGTTTTGTCTACATTGAAAATCTGTTGTTTAGCATACCCATCTTCATCAGTGATCTTAGAAAGATCTTCTGGATAACTTGCTGCAACTTCTATATAAGCACTTGCTGCTTCACCTTGCACTTTTATGTTATGGAGACAGCTTCTTTCCATAAACCTCATGAACCAGCATCTATTAGTGTCTAACTTCTTTTCTGCTCTTCCACACCTCTCTCAGCCTTTATAGAATTGAAGAGAATTAGGACCTTGCTCTTAATTAGGTTTTGAGGTGGAATGTTGTGGCTAGTTTGACCTTCTATCCAGACAACAACTTCCTCCATATCAGAAATAAGCCTTTCACTTTCTTTTAATTTGTGTGTTCACTGAAGTAGTACTGTTAATGTCATTCAGGAACTTCTCCATTGCATTTACAACTCAGTTAACTGGTGCAAGAGGCCTAGCTCTAAGCCTGTCTCAGCTTTCGACATAGCTTTCCCACTAAGCTTAATCATTTCTGGCTTTTGATTTAAAGTGATAGAATCTGCCTTTTACTTAAACACTAGGAGGCCATTGTAGGGTTATTAGTTGACTTAATTTCAATTTGTTGTGTCTCAGGTAACAGAAAGAGGAGGAGAGACAGTGGAATGGATGGCTGGGGCAGTGGAGCAATCAGAACACACTCAACATTTATGGATTAAGTTTACTGTCTTATGTGGGCATGATTTGTGATGTCTCAAAACAATTACAATAGTAACATCAAAGATCACTGATTACAGATAATCATAACAGATTGTAAAATAATAATGAAAAAGTTTGAAATACTGTGAATATTACTAAAAATGTGACATGGAGACAAAACATGCAGATGCTGTTGGAAGTTGCCATACACCTTTAATTTGTAAAAAATGAAACAAATACAGTGTCTGTGAAACACAATAAAATGAGCTATGCCTGTAATAACAAGAGTTTATAGATGTTCTACAAAATTGTTTGAAATACCAAGTTATCAAAAGAAGAATCGATAGCTACATGGGATGAGAAATAACATTTACTGAGGTATTTTTGTATGTGTTTACATTTTATCTCAGCAACATTTGTGCAAGATAGGTGATTAATACTAATTTCAGAGAAAGAAACTAAAGCTACAAAAGATGATGCAACTTGTTTGAGATTTGGATTTAGATCTGTCATTTGAGTTAGCTCCAGAGTGACAAATGCAGATGTTACTTCCCTTATTTGATGTTAATTTTCATGAAACTGCGTCTGCCTCATGCCTGTTAACTAGTAACATCTACAGCTAAAAGAATAAATGTCAAACATTAGGAGAATGATGTTGAAGCACTTTGCTTTTCAGGGCCTTGGGAGTCCTTAGAGTTGCCTCAGAAACTATGTTAAACAGCAAAAGAAGAACCGAGCTGATGGGGCTCTAAATCACCACCTTCACCTTAACCAGAGAAGCATCATTTTGTCTTTTTATATACTGGAATTTATACAAATATTTTATTTGGAGGAAGGATTTCAGGCCTGCAAAAGTTTAAAAAATAGATACCAGGATTACCTATAGGCAAACAACTTTCATAAAAGTTTTCAATTGACAATACAACCATTGTAGAAAAAAACAAAACACTCTTTTTTTGAAACCCAGTAACTTGCTATGGCAAGAAACAAATATTTCTTGAAAATATATATGCTATATTCTGTCAGTTGATTACAATTTTTTGTTCTAATCAATGAAGATGATTTTGTTTCATGGGAGGAGACACACTTTTGAAAAACTAAGACAAAGCACTTACTGGACCCAAAGACCGGTACATGAGCACCTCTGTGAAATGCAAATGTGATCCCTCAGCTATTGCCACAGTAGTGGCTAGAAACATGGTTAATGGTGAAAATATGCAATAGCAGAAAAACAGGTGTCTGATGCAAGTACTATGCTTGGCATTGCTGCTCAAATAACACTTCTTGACTACAATGGCTTTATCTACATGCGTGGATGAATTAGAGAGGGAAATAAGACTAAGGTTCATTTCAAAAGCATGTTGGAAGAAAGCTTACTATACTTTTATCCATTAACTCCAAAATATTAGTTAAAAACATTATTTTCTGCAAAAAAAATTACCTTTAGCAAATCAGCCTCAATGAGTGTTTCATTTTGCCAGATTTTCTGAACTTTGGTGACCCATTTTTATATGTTAAATAGGAAAAGAAATGACCTTTTAAGGCAGATTTTTGCTTCACTAAAAGCTAAAATTATTAACTTTTGAACAAAGACCAAGTTGGACAAGAGCCTTTTTAATTTTGGAAATTTTTGTGGGAAGGCCTGGAAATAAAAAATGACAAGTGAATGAGTTGGAAATTACAACAATAATTATACAGCTTTGAACTTATCATCATAAATTGTAGATAGTTGTTAGAATGCATACTAGGTTTCAACAAAGCAATACTAATGGGCATAATAAATCTTAAAGTGAAGCACGCAAGTATTTAAAACGAGCACTAGACTAACCAAAGAAAATATTTTAAATGAGCAATGCTAAATGAATCAAGTCCTTTTGAGGTAGCATGAGTCTCCTGGATCTCATGGTCTGGAGTATACCAGATGGTTTTTGCATGTACTAAAGTCCTATTTGTGAGTGTTACTAATGGAGCAAAAAGCAATAATGAGATAAAACATTAAAGATTAATGAAAGTTCTAATACAACTTGGACCAATGAGAGAAGGTAGAAAATTAGCAGGATGTTTTAAAATGGAACAAATTCATCCACACAAAAGTAGACTTTTTTTTCTGCAGCCAGGTACAGAATTAAATCTAAAAGTTTAAAAATATATAATAGCATCATCATTAAGTATTAAAAATTAACATAAATAAATCTATAGTGTGTATATTATGTATAAATTATTGGGCCAATGAACAATAATGAAATAATTGGTATATATAATGTGGTCATTCATTCCTTCAGAAAGATGTTCTTTTGTGGTTCTCTGTATTGATCACTAACTATAAGGGAAACGGAGCAATTGTTTTGAGAATATTAAGGTAGAACAATAAAAAGTAAAGTCTGCATAAGCTGTCAGCATAATTTTACAGATGTAAACAGCTCATCATTATTTAGTTTGCTTGCATTTCTCATTTTCCTCTCTCACCAGTACAACGGAACGGCTAGTTTAAAGCATTTCAGCCAATGTCAACTATTTCCTCCACACTATGTGTTTGTGACGAGAAATCTGGCCTTGTTCACTAAGGAGGTTTACAAAGTTGGCAGACTCAGATGCTGTCTTTAAAGTGTGTATTTAAGGTGGGTGTCAAGTAGGGGCAGTATGCATGCGTGGAATTTACAATGCTGAAAATTTTAGAAAAGAAGGGGAAATGCCTTTGCTAACTCAATCATCTTCTGCTGACAGTAGCCTAGCTTTAGGGAAAAGGAATGCATCTATGTAACTCTTTTCTCTAGTAACCTTCAAGCTGACTCGAACATGTATTTTCTTCTTTTTCTTGACAGAACACAATGAGCCAGATTTCCCCTTTCTCTTTGGTAAACTGGCTATTCCCAGGGGTGATGAATCTATGCAAAGCACACCCGCAAAACAGCAAGAGGCTATCCTGGAGCTTCTCACACAGAGTCTCATTTGCAAATGCCAAGAAAGGAGAGCAGATAGTCTATTTGTACCTTGTATTTTCTTCCTGCTATAGGAGAAGTGTTCAGAGTCCAGCTCTAATATTCCAATTTTCTGTATTTCTACACGTCAGCAAATAGTAGTGCATTTTAATTCCATGACTGTGACTGAGCTCATAAATATGCTTCCTCTGTCTCTTGAGTCTTTATCTCCAGCTCAATCTATGTCATAGAGCCTCAACTGTTATAGCTCTGAATAAATATATGTTGGATTAATAAATGAGTCTCTCAAAGACCATAACCACACACGGGTTAACTCTGCAAAGATCAGCTAGGTTGCTAATCTGGTTCTGGCTCTCTTAGGACGGGTGTATCTGAACCTTTTCTCTCTGAAATACAGAAAGTAGGAAGAGTCGTTTTCCTTCATTATGCATGTGACATAGTGAGCTAAATGTATAGGAGTCATGGGGAAGGTTTACCAGAGGGGAAGTTTGTTAAAAAGCACTCTGACAGCCCCTTTGGCTATTGTGAATTCATCAGAGCTAGCTAGTCAGATAAGATGTGCTCAATAAGTATCTTTTGTTGATCAATGACTTGTTGATTACAGAAAATGGGCAAGGGTTTCTGGTCAGTCTGTTTACACATTCTATTGATTTCAGTTCTAAGCCTTCACTACTTGTGAAGTTAATTTTCAGGGAAACAGCAAGGAAGTCACTGATGCTCTGGGAGTTGGCAGATAAATACAGAAAGTTAACAGGATTCTCCTAAACATTATCTTGATGCTCAGTGTTGACCTCCAAGAGAGAGGGCTAGAGAGGACACTAGCAAAGCACAAGCAAATCTGTTTTCCCCTGAAGCTGGACTGTCATCGGCAAGGCTCTTGCCATGTGTCATGTCCAAAAACTGAAATAGTTTTTGCTAGGGAGTACAATGCAAGTGATTTCAGGAGACATCTTGAGTCAAATTAGCAACTGATTACATGAAGCTGTGATTTTGTAGAGTGAAACCCACTATGCAATGCTAACATTGATCATTTTCTTTTCCCATTGGAAATATGCAAATAGCAACAACAATTATTTTTGAAAGGTGCATTCTTTAAAAGCTTCTCAATGAAAAATTTACAGTAGTCCTTTGCCTTATCTGTGGTTTTTCTTTCCAAAGTTTCAGTTACCTGCGGTCAGCTGCAGTCCAAAAATAATAAATGAAAAAGTCTAGAAGTAAACAATTCATATGTTTTCAATTATGCCCCATTTTGAGTAGTATGATGAAATCTTTCACCATCCCACTCCATCCTACTCAGGACACGAACCATTCTTTTGTCTAGTGTATCCATGCTGCATACACTACCCACCATTTAGTCACTTGGGAACCCCCTTGATAATTAGATTGAAAAAACATAGCATATGTAGGGTTCAGTACTATCCAAGGTTTTAGGCAACCACTGAGGCTCTTGGAATGTACCCCTCTCAGATAAATGTTTTCCCTCCTTTCATAAAATTGTAGTTTTCACATTAAAGTCATACTATTTTACGTTTGTTCCTATTAATGTATTGAGTATTTAAATTAAAATGAAATAATGGTTTAAGACCTAGATTTCCAAACTTTTGTTGTACAAAGATTCTGTTTTAAATGTCAAAAATTCCCTGTACTTCCACATAATGTAATCAGTGAAGTTTTTACTACTCCATGATTAGGAAATTATATAAGCAAAATGACATGATTGAATTCAGAGGTGCTTTTAATTGTTAGTATCTAGTTAGTCACAACAGAAATTCATTATATGTGAAGCTGACATCGCATAAAGACCATGCTTGACTTTATTAGAAAGTGCATTGTGGACTCTGAGTAACTTGCTTGCCCGCCGGATTTTGTGGCCACAGCTAGGGACCCATTAATCTAGAGTATGGACCAACTTGTGTGAGAGAGATCTCATCCCAGTGATTCTGGAGGCCATTAGACTGCCTTCTGTAGGAGAAACAAAGGAAGTGGTCTCTCTGGATAAGTCTCCTTGCAGAAAGCTGTATGTGTACGCAGAGGGGGCAGGATAGCACCACAGGCACTCTGTGTGGGCATCTGAAGGCATCAGTCATGGAGTTTTCACTTCATCCGTCATTGACAGTTTGCTGTTCTTACCTAAAAAAAGCCACATAAACCTCTGTCCATTTACATCAATCCAAATAATTTTGGGGTTCAATTCATATTTTAGATAAGTTGATTGGAAACATCCTTCACAATAATTTTCTTTGTATAAAGATTTTTAGAATGGTTCTAGCTTGTTAGTGAGAGTAATTAAATTTTGTAAGTTATGTATATGATAACAAAATAAATATGGGATGGACAAACTTATAATCTGTTACTTTTTTCATAGATTTAGAACTGATATTATGCTAAAATTATGAAACACAAAGGTAAGATTTCTCTATCGATATTGACAAAAAGAATCTGCCCTTTGGTCCATTAGGGACCCAAAATCTTTAGCTTGCCAGAAGAATAATAAATAAGAAAGTTTTACACTCCAGATTCAATTAGTTACAATAAGTTTTATACATTTATATAAGTTTCTATGAATAGGAAAAATATGAGAATTTAAGAAACAGTGAATGTGATTTATGAGAAGTAAAATGTAGAAATGAAAAATATATCCAACAAATCTGAGAAATACAAACTTTAAGACAATTAGATTGGTTCAATTATCATGAAGGTGAAAACATGTATTAAATTATGAGCCTCAGAAATTGAAGACTAAACAGAACTACAATATATAATCTTGCCAGTTAATATTCTTTTACTATGACCATTGTCTTCAATCATGACCTTGATGTCTTCAATTATAAATTTACTTGGGGAATAATTCTGGCAAAGATGTCTGGCATATATATATATGTGTATATATGTATGTGTGTGTGTATATATAATATATATATATATATGCTCTTTGAGACTTTTCACAAGGACATCAAAGACAGTTTTATAGCCAGTTATTTTTAAAAAATAACCTTATTAATAGATTTTTTCACAGCTTCAGAACAGTTATACATTATATATTATATGTCACATACTAGGTTTATACAACATTACATTATATATTTAGTAAAACTCAAAATGTACATTATCTTTGCATTTACTTAGTTTGAGTTTGAGTTATAAGAAATTTAGAACATAAATAACACAAATTTAGAACATAAAGAACATAAAGTTAGAACATAAAAAAATCAAGAATTATTGAACAAAAAGCTATTTTCTTATTTCTACACATTTTTCTAATTTAAGTACCTTGTATTAATTTTATATGTATTCTGATGTATTATTATATTAGAATATAATACCTGAAAATGGTGAAATATTCTAGCTAAAATAAGATTGCAAAATACAAGTTATACATTTAGTTAAAAGAGCTTTTATATTCAAGTAATGTTGTGTTTAAAATTATTCCATTGAGAGTTTAACTTGCTCTCTCAAGATATATTTATTAAATTTCTACCATAGTGTATGCAAAGTCACAATTGGAAATATAACTAAGTCCACACCCTTATGGAGCTCAGGTCTAGTAGATGAGATAAATACCTGAAGATATAACAAGATAAGTTCTGACACACATGTACAAAGTGAAATGGAAGCAATGAAGATGAAACAATTACCAGTGCCAAGAGTTCAGAGATGAGATATCTGGACAAAATAAAGAGTGAAGAGTTTTCCTAACATGAAATAGGCTAGAGGATGGGGTGAAAGCAGGAGGTGGTGGTAGAAGTGGAGACATTCTAAGAAAGGACAACATTCTGAAATTATGTAGAAAGTTTTCAAGGGAAACTGCCTAATTCTGTCATTTTTAAAACTGAATTCATGGTCTCTTCCAGATCTTAATTTCACACCTATTCATAAAAATATAAAAATTAAGTTGAAAGCAGAATATGTATTAATTTTCATGGAAAAACTTCTGAGAACTGTTAGTCCATCCATAGAAAGAACATTTTAAAAAACAAATGTTTAAATACCTGCCAACTCACCAATGTCCAAGACTCAAGCTGATCTTACAGCATGTAAGATCATGCTGAAAATCTCATCATTCTTTCCCTTCATGTTGTCTTAGTGGGCAATGCCCTGACCTACACTGGCATGCCAGTGATTACCTGTTTTCATACTGGCTAACTCTCCACAAGTGCTCAGAGTCCCAGCAGGGGCTCAGATATTAGGAAATGTTCACATCCATAAAGGGATCAGAAATTCTTTTAAAACAAAAAAGAAATCACTTTAAGGACAGAGTACGATAGCTAAGGGAATCCTTCTAGCAGTGTGAAACATAGTTGCTAGCTAGAAAGTTGTGCCTGAATTAACAATACTCAATGCTCCTGTAAAGGAACTGAAATCTCGCATTCAGTCTTAGCAAAATTAATTGCAAAATGGCTGAATCATGGGAAAATGTGGACAGAGGAATGAATACACTAGCATTGTCTTGCTAGTTCTTAAAATGCCTCAGAGTCACTATAGAGCCACTCAAGAATTTGAAGTGTTGTGGAAATAGAACCCTTAATAACCTTATTACAACAGGATTGGTTCCTCTTGGTCAACAGTGGTGGAGAGTAGATTCTTCTGAAGGATCATAATATAAGCTATATTTCCAGGAAAACCAGGAAGTAATCCCACTTTCCTATTTCTTTTACCTCCAAAGAACAGAACTTCTGATTTGTCAAGGTGGCAGGCCGCTGTTGCTTCCCTTTTCTGTCCATCACTGTGGCCTCAGGCACAGTGATCCTACTCCAGGCCCACTGAGTGCTACATCTTCAATCTTCTTCAAATAGAGCAACTGCTTCTACTGACATGGCTTCTTCAGTCTTCCTCCAGAGTGCCAGAACACCAAACTCGACATTGTTTTGTCTTTAATTTTTCTTAATCTTGGGAAGATGATGAGGTGCTGAGATGCAAATAAGCTAAAAGCAATCCAAAAATTGTACACAGATCAGAGAAGACAAAGCTTTAAAATATATAAAATAGCGATAGAAAGGAAGAAAAATAAAACTTATTCCGTGGTGAAATCTTGACTAAACCCCTTGATTAAAATTGTAATCCTCAATTGATCAAATTCACTTTTTAAAAACTTGCTTTTAAAATAGGCAAATCATAATGATTAGCAAATCATAAGAAGGGTTTTAGAATGCTTCAAGATTGTCAATTTCAGGGTATGTACTTGAGCAAAATAAATTTATCTTACATTTCTACATTTCCTCTACTTTTACAGTTACAGTGAGAGACTTATTTGCAATTCAGAACACGAGTAATGAAAAGTATGTATTCATCAAAGAAAAATTACTAATATTCAGTACAATCATATTTATGAATATGTGGTACCACATTTTAAGATCAATGGTTAAAATTTATAAGCAGAATGTATTATTTCCCCAGGATTCCAAAGAGTTACAGTTTTACTATATATAAAGCTTGTCGAGGACATATTTAGAAGAATTCATTCTAACCCATTTTTAAGAAATAAATCAGCAATGTGATATCTATTATTATTAGAATTACATCCCTACCTCTGCTTTAGAGCTTCTATTTTTCAGTCAGTCATACTAGGCAAAGTCAAGACGATGTTTATGGTTTTAGGTTACAGAGAGTTTGGATTCTAATCTAGTTTATAAAAGGTTGTTCCCATTATAAATGGATCCATTCATTCTGCAAATGTTTGTTGTGCATCAACTGCCAGGCACTGTTCAATGTGCTCCCAGTACACCAGTGAGGACAGCAGTCTAAGTTTCATGGCCTTTGAGAGTTACATTCTAGTGGGGAGAGACATGGCAAAACAGAGTAAGGCCAAGGCAGGAGGATCACTTGAGGCCAGGAATTTGAGGCCAGCCTGGGAAACAGAGGTGAGATCCTCATCTCTACAAAATAAATTAATTAATAAATAAATTTTTAAAAATAATTGGGCTTGGTGGTCCATGCTTGTAAGCCCAGTTACTTGGGAGGCTGAGGCAAGGGGATCTCTTTAACCCAGGATTTCAAGGCTGCAGTGAGCTCTAAGCATGTCACAAACTTTCAAGACAGAGCAAGACCCTGTCTCTAAAACATCAAACAAGCAAACAAAAATATAATAAATAACAAAATTACATATATGTTCAAATGTGATGAGGACTGTGAAAAAAACAAAAATATTCAACATCAAGAAAAGAATTGAGTATGCTGTGGCTGGGGAGAGGGTGAGAGAGAAGGCTGGATTTAATTCTTCAATAGGGTAGGCAGGAAGAATCTCATTGAGAAGGTGAAAAGTGAGCAGAGATTTGAAGGAAGTGAGAGAGTAAGCCAAGTGGGTGTCTGGAAGAGCAGTGGCTCAGGGAGAGGAAATAGGCAGAACAAATATACCACTCCAGCAGTTTCCTAAGGCAGCTAGAATGTCCCCAGACGCTGAACTTTAGAATTTGCTGCACCATTAGAAATCATATGGTTGAACTTTTATTTTTCACAGATAAGAAAACAAAGGCTGAAATAAAGTCAATGACTTCTCTAGGATTCCACTTCCAGTTTATAGGAGAAGCAGGTCTCCCCAGCTCTCCTGTAAGTCTACCGTTCAGACCCTTTCTTTCCTTCTTTCTTCCTTTCTTTCTTTCTTCTTTCTTTCTTCTTTTTCTTTCTTTCTTTTTCTTTCTGTTTTTCTTTCTTTCTTTTTCCTTTCTTTCTTTTTCTTTCCTTCTTTCTTTCCTTATTTTTTCTTTCCTTCCTTCCTTCTCTTTCTTTCTGTCTTCCTTCCTGCCTTCCTTCCTTCCTCCCTTCCTTTCTTTCTTTCCTTTTTTCTTTCTTTATCTCACCCTTTCTTCCTTTTTCCTTTCTTCCTTTTTTTCCTTCCTTCCTTCCCTCCTAACCCAGTTCACTTTTTTCTTTCTTTCTCTTTCTTTCTTTCTTCCTTTCTCCATTCTTCCTTCTTTTTTCCTTCCTTCATTCCTTCCCTCCTAATCCAGTTTGCTTTCTTTCTCTCTTTCTCTTTCTTTCTTCTTTCTTTCTTTCTTTCTTTCTTTCTTTCTTTCTTTCTTTCTTTCTTTCTTTCTCTTTCTTTCCTTTGACAGAGTCTTGTTCTGTCACCCAGACTGGTGTACAATGGCACAATCTCGGCTCACTGCAACCTCTGTTTCCTGGGTCCAAGTGATTCTCCTGCCTCAGCCTCCCGAGTAGCTGGGACTACAGATGCCCACCACCACATCTGGCTAATTTTTGCATTTTAGTTGACATGGGGATCACCATATTGTCCAAGCTGATTTTGAACTTCTGGCCTCAGGTGATCTGCCCACTTCGGCCTCCCAAAGTGCTGGGATTACAGGCTCGAGCCACCGTGCCCGGCCTTCAGACTGTTATTGAACACTTCATTTGTGATGCATGCCGTGAGTGTTTCCACAAAGTTGTAGATTCAGTTTCTTCCTTAAAGAACTTGAAATCTAGGTGTATACTTAAGATTGTTTAAAATATGGGATAACATTTGATAGTGAATAAATGAATATTAAATTGTTTCATAAAGTTTAGGCTTGAAAGAGTTTAGTGTTGGGAATAGTCAGTAACCAGTAACTGTGTGGGTCATCAGAAATGAGGCTTTTGCTGTGCTCTAAAGGATAGGTCAAGCAGATGAGCGGGCATGGGTAGAGGGGGAATTTCAAATAAGGAGAGCAAGGTGAAATAAATTATTCAACATTTGGCCCTTGAATACATTTCATGTATGAAGAAGTTTGTGTTACTGGATTCCAAGATGCCTGCAACATTGTCCCCGCCCTCAGGAAACCTGCCAGCTCTCAGAAAAGAGGGTGCATAATGGCAAGTGAAGGGGAAATACTATTTCATAAACAGGATGGGGCTTGCCTTGCTAAGACATTGACATGCAATCACAGGTGTACTGAGTTTCAACGTGTAGTAAGCCAGAGAAAAAGTAGACATTGATTATTTTAGAGGGAAACGGACAACTGTAGAAGCTTGGGAATTGTGAAGGGAGGATTTCATGGGCACATGTGGATTTATAAAGTGGAGAAATGCTTAAGATGCCAGGTAACAGACCACTGGAAGTTAGAATCTGGCGTTGCTAAACTTCTCATTGAGGAAGGTCCAGGGGCATGGCTTAGATTTAGGAAAGCAGTAGCAGGTTAGGTCCCAGAGCTGTGAAAAGTTAAAATATCAATTTTGGAATTCTTATTTTAAAGACATTTGGAATTTTTATTTCAATTCATTGGAATATCTGACGATGAGTTGGGAAAGTTTTTAAAAGGGGATCAGCCCAGGCTAATCGTATAAAGTTCACAGATAATGATCAATGTCCTAGCTGCACTAGAGTATCCTGGGCAGAAAACTTTTCAATATTGTAGATTCCTGAGCCCCAGCATCAGAGATTTTGATTGTACAGTCTGGTTTAGAGCCACTAGGATAGCCTATCTTCGATGTGATGGCATGGAGGGGGAAGTCAGGCTTGAAGAGAGGCATAAATCAATGGCAAAGCTGTGATGAGATGTAAAGAGATGGCAGTGAAGACATGCCAGAGCATCACTCTTAACTGATTTGAGTAAAGTCAATAAATGTAGAGCTCCTCAGGAGGGTGGCAAGTGCTACAATGTCTCGAGTGACCTTTCAATTAGGTCAAAGACCTTGCAATAAAGATTTGGTCTTAGGTGAATTTAATAACAGTATTACAAGTGCTGATACAAAATGAATCAACAGCATTGATATTCCTGTTCATATAATTGCCCATGCTTTATATTGTTCCTTTACCCAAAAAAGAACCGGCTTTAACTTACAAATCAGTCTCTCTTCTAGAAACGCTCAACTGGGCATTCCAATGTATAAGGATGAATGCCATTGTTTCTGTTTTTAATAAATAAGTGCTAAGGAGTAATGACTGGGTTGTTTCTTGTAAGAAAATTCAGCAGCTATCTTTTCTTTGTGGGAAGGGGTTCTATTTAGCATGGCCAACTAAAGAAGAATTAAAAAGAGAAAAGAGAAGTAGTCAACACAGTGTATTATTAATGGGACATGAGATGTTTGCTCTGAATCCACATAATTGTCTTAAAGAGGGAGTATGTTTTTCTTCACTCACCAGGTTGAGTTACATTATGAGTATTGTATTAGGATTCTCCTGAGAAACAGAAACAATAGGACACACACACACACACACACACACACACACACATGCATGCACACATGTATATGGAGAAATATATATATATATATATGTTGAAAGAGAGATTATGAAAAATTAGTTCACACAATTATGGAGGCTGAGAAATTCCAGAATCTGCCTTCCTCAAGATGAAACCCCAAAGAAGCAGTGGTGTAGTTTACTCTGATGAGCTGTTGCAGCTCAGCAGTGAGGCAGGAACATATAAGTAAATTCCTCATTTCTCATTTCTACACATTTTGTTCTACTCAGGCCCTCTGTGGATTGAATAATTCCCACCCACACTGAGGAGGGTAGTCGACTGATTCCACCAATTAAAATGCTGCTGTTATCTAGAAACACCCTCACAAATACACCCAGCAATAATAGTTAATCTGGGTACTATGTGACTCAGTCAACTTGACACATACAATTAACCACTACAAGTACCCTTAACTGTGGGCCTCAGCAGACTTCAGAAAGTGTCATTTTGGGAAGAACCAGCCTTAGGCAAATTGTTGTCATTAGAAAATGGCTATTAGCTAGAATTAAACCCAGAAAATCATTTCTGATGATCAAAGCATGTGTAGGTGGACAGACTCCTACCTTTTTTTCCTGGTGCTGGTGTGACTCTACTCTCTTTGGCTCTGATCTCCAAACAGTTCTTAATTTCATTCGCTGTTCTTGACATGGGATAAAGCAAATAATGTAGGCTTGCTGAGTTTTTTTATTTCCAGTTAGCATCATCTTTTCTGCAGTAAAGATGCCTGTAGAGGTCCACCTTCACACCAACCTGCAAACTTCTACTTCCCAGGGTAGCCACCATGAGTTCTCTTGACCAAAGTTTCTTAGACTCTACTCCAGTGCAGACCAACTCTTCCAATTCCCAACAAGAAGGCATTTGGAGAGTTGATGTATCCTGGAATAGAGGCTGAAAATTTTCTGGGAGTCCCCAAAGTGGGTAGAGAGATTACACTATGAAGGAAACACCCTGGAATGCTTGGGTTCTATCCCATACCCTGGGGGAAGTAAGTGGAGAGAGATAGTTCAAGGCATGCTTAGGAGGGTAAGAAGAAAATACAATCATGTGGAAAAATGAGGCCATCTCCCAAGTGAATTTGAAAATCAGTGCAGTGTAATGGTCTAATTATAAAGTCCACATTCCTTGCACTCCATTATACTGTCTCTGACTATCTTCAATACATTTGAATAGCTCTACCGTGCCTCTCCTATCAAATTGTTATAACTTCTTATAATGTTAATATACTGTATATGGACAGGACCAGCACAATGTGTTACACATTTTCTTCTTTTCCTTTGAGACTTTTAACACATGTCAATACTTATAGATAGATTGATTGTAGCAAGTATTGTTTATTGCCTTTTTGAGATATGACGGCAATTTAAATAACATTTATTTAAATTATGTCATTTGTTAGGAGTGATTTGAAGTGGCACAAAATTCTAATGGGACATGATTGTTCAATCTATAGTTTAAACGCTAGGCATTTTCCTCTTGACATTAGCCTTCTTTGGGGAAAAAAGAAAGACTGTTTCAGAAAGACCAGCTGCTTTTAGTCAAATTGTGCAAAACAGAATCTAAGTGTCTTGCAAAGGCTATTGCATTTCACCATTCTTACTGAATCCTTTATTCCTATGCAAATCAAGCCAGGAAGAATCAATGAAGCATCACCTGGCAAAGATCCAAAGATTCACCACCCGTGTTGGCTAGCCTAGAGACTTTATTTTCTCTTGGCATGAATAGTTCAGGAACTGTAACAAATAAACCTACATCATCTATCTCTTGGCATGAATAGTTCAGGAACTGTAACAAACAAACCTACATCATCTAACTCTTCCGGATGTTCAGAATTAGTCTCGGGTCCAAACTGAATTCAGGGTCATCACTCCATATTGCTTTTCAAGATCCACCATAGGAAAACTATGGCAAAAACCTTGTAACTTGACTAAGGAGCATGTGGGGAAAGAATTGTTACCTAAAACACTAGAAGCTAAAATAAAAATAAACAAATAACTTCTTAGGATAAGTGTGTCTTACACATTTATAATAAAAACATATTCACAGTTCATCTGAAATTACAATTTAAGCTTCTTTTATTTATATTTGGTAGCTCTGACAATCCTAAATAGAAAGAGACAAAATCTATAATGTGTTTTTCTTTCAACTACAACAAATTAAGATCAGGCTTAACTTCTAGTTTTGGAGATGAAAAACAATTCTGAGCTGAGGTTGCTTACAATACTTCATAATACTTCATATCAACTTTGACTGTGTGGACAGCTTTCCATCAGATTCTGAACTGATACTGATACCATCTGATGGCCTGTATAAGGCCCTTGTTAGTCATCAGGTAGGAATGAGTTCCAGCATCTCCCAGCATTGTCTGGAATAAAATCAGCTACTGTCCTCTGAGCTGAAAGGATGTCTTTTTATTATTGCCCAATCTCTTGAAGCATCCAGTCCCTACTTCCTACTCTTTATGACAGTCAGCATACAGTACTTTTTGTTCTAACAGCTGTGTAATGATGTATCTGATTACTTATCACAAGGCATTTTGTTTTTCAAGACACTAACAGGATGTCAGTGTAAAGAGTTTATTCCTACTTCAGTATGAACTAATAATTTTTAAATCCTTAAACTAAGAATTTTACTAGATGTATTTTGGTTTATCAGAGATCCTAAGCACCAAGCACATTCTCCTTCTTTGTTTGCCTATGTTAACAGCAAAACTAGCTTAATGTATTGAGCAAGAGTCTTTGTTTAAGCTAGAATAAAACCTATCAGCTTTCTATCTGCTTGATTAAACAATAAAGTTGTACTTACATTCCACGTGGGTAAGTGAAAAACAATTACTTAATGACATTATTCTTGTCATTAAAAAAACACCACACACAACAAAATCTTTTCATCCAAATATCAGACTAACAAGGTAGAAACATTTCACTATGACAATGCAGTTTTTACATTCTATGTATAGAATTTCAGTACAAGAAATACCTGTAGAAACACAAAATCAACAGTTAGCCAATGAGTGGGACAATGCCAGCATGTCTCCTGAGGCAGGATGCAATGCCTGTTGGAGACTCCATATAAATAACCAAGCAATATTCATCATTGGGATACTGCAGTGGCCTCTTTAAAATCTCTATACCATACACATAATAAAATCTATAGTTTCATTAGATTTTTTTTAAAGAGTAGGGAAATATATTGTACCCAGTAAAACTTTTACAAAAGACGGTGAGTGCAAATCATTTGGAATTACAAACATACATGAAGTAAGATTGACTCGACTTTTCAACATCATATATACTGTATCTGAGAGTAATTACTGTCTTCCCACATCCTCCAAAGTTAGCAGCAAAATCACTATTGCTTTAGGAAAAAAATATATTATTACTCTTCATGAAACCCAACAGATACTCAGAATTTTTTGAAAAAAAAAAAACATATCAATTACAAAAAATTTTACATTCAAAAAGTATATATAAAGCATATGGGCCTGTTAAAACCTGCCACTCTTCTTATGAAGTAGAATATTACTAATCCTTTGAAGCCCTATACACATCTCTGAAAGATTCACTGATATTTTTCTGAATTTTACAATTATCATTCTCTTGTATTTCTTTGTAGTTTTGATGGCAGGCAGCAGCAGCCCATCTGGAGCAGCCACTGCCATGACCCCAGTTGCAGTGGAGGAGGCACAGCTGGGGCTGAACACTACATGGAGCTGGCAGGAGCCAAGAGGAGGAGGAAGTCTCACCCCCTTCTGAGTTGGCAGGGTGGGTGCCTTGCACTCCCGGCTGCAGCTGGGGCTTCCCAGCCACAGCTCAGAACTGCTTGCTCCCATTGGCTATCCTCTCCCTGATCCTGGCAATTGCTCCAATCTCAGAGCAAAGTTGAGGCCAAGCCTGGGTGCTATCACAACCCAGCTGTGTATGTGCACATTTGGGGCAGTGCTGACAGAGCAGCCCCCAGGAACCTCCACTCTCTCTGTGCTTTGGGAGCTGACACACACAGGAGGGAGGCCAAATGAGGGTAGAGGGTGTCTCAGTGCTGGCCTGCAGGCGCCCCTCCACACCAACAGCCTGGGTGCCATGAATGGTGGCAAGAGGCAGACAGACTCCTGCATGGAAAGGGACAAGTCCCAATGAAGCCCCACCTTCAAGTTGGGGAAAGCCTGCAACCTGGAGTCTGGGCTGCTAGCCACAAAGATGGAGGTGGGAACTTATGCTGCTTTTTTCAGGCCCACCCGTGGCTACCTATGGACCAATCAGCACATGTTTCCTCCCCTCTGAAGCCCATAAAAACCCCAGACTCAGCCAGACCTGGAGACATGATGGGATGACCAGTTGCCAGGATCTCCTCTCTGTTAAGGCTAAACAGACGTTGGGACTACCAGCTGCAGTGAGGAGCTACCTATTCCAGGGTCTCCTCTCTGCTGAGAGCTGAACACCCAACAGAATGACCTACCTGCAGAGAACTACTCACTCCAGGGTCTCCTCTCTGCTGAGAGCTGACACTAACTGGGACACCCTGCCTGTGGAGAGGAGCTCTCCAATGCGGGTCTCCACTGAACTGTTTTGTCACTCAATAAAACTCTTCTTTGTTTTGCTCACCCTCCACTTGTTCTCAAACCTCATTCTTCCTGGACACAGGACAAGAACTTGGGATCTGCCAAATGACAAGGCAAAAGAGCTATAACACAAACAGGGCGGAAACATACCCCTTGCTTGCCACATTGCAGGTGACAAGAAGAAGAGAAAAAGCAGGAGAGAAGAGCTGCAGCCCTTCAGAGAGCCCAGACCTAGGAGCTCCCTGAGCCAGGGCTGTGACACCTCTTTGGGGCTCTGTGGTTTCTAGCATCTCCAAGCTTCCAAGTGCCACTGCATTCCCTGGTGCCAGCTGTGGAAGCTGCTTGCACTATGCCTGGTCCAGATGCAGCCTCACAGGAAGCCAGCATGTGCCCCATTGCAGCCAGTGTGCCTGGCTATGCTCAGTGGCCAGACCCCACCCTTTCTCGCTCACACATGACTCCCTGCTCTGCTCACCCCTGGCAGGCATGGGATCCCCAGGCCAACTGTGTAAACCAAGTGCAGCCTGCCAGGCCAAGTGGGCCCAGCAGGCCTGAGCAAAACTCAGGCAAAGGCACCACTAGCCACAGAGATTTCTGACTGGTGATGTGACACCCCAAGGATCCCATAAAATTTTACACATATGTATACACCCTCTAAAAAATTGCTTAGTGTTTATATATTTATCCTGTTTTCTTTTTGATAGAATTTGAGTAATTTTCAGATTTTTATAACTACAAACAAGGATTTTGTGTACATGGACTGGAGGCAGTGGCTCATGGCTGTAATCTTAGCACTTCAGGAGGCCAAGGCAGGAGGATTACTCAAAGCCAGGAATTTGAGCCAGCCTAGGCAATGTAACCAGACCCCACCTCTACAACAAAAAAATTTCAAAATTAGCCAGTCATGATGGCATGTGCCTGTAGTCCCAGCTACTCAAGAGGTTGAGGTGGGAGGATTGCTTGAGCCTAAAAGTTTGAGATTGCAGTGAGGTGTGTCAGCATCAGTGCACTCCAACCTGGGTGACAGAGCAAGATCCTGTCTCTTAAAAAAGAAAAAAAAACAAAAACAATTTTGTGTACATGATTCCTGTGTATATGTGACAACATTTATCTAGGAATGAAGATGATCCCAGACTATGCACATTTTAAACTCTTGGAAAATGCCCCAAAACTATTTTCCAAAGCGATGCATTTATTCTCTCCCTAGCAGTCTGTAAAAGTTGTCATTGCATCGCATTCTCACTAACTCTCGATACTGGCAGATGTTTTAAAACGTTTGCCATTCTGGATATAAAATGACATCTCAACTGGATTTCCAGAATGCTAATGAGGTGAGCATCTTTTCCATTGTTGGTTGATCTTCTGGGAGTTTCTTCTATGAAGTGGCGACTCCAGTCTTTCCTCTTTTCTCTACTTGCCTATTTGCCTCTTTAAAAGTTAATTTGTAGACATTATTTACCTATTTTGAGTACTAATCCTTTGGTAAATAGAGATATTACAGATTCTTTCTGCCAGTTTGTAATTGTCTTTTCATTTTCTGTTTGCTGTTTTTGATAGCAAAATTCTCAGTTTTAATATTATTGAATTTATAAATATTTTACTTTTTAGTCTGTGTTCTATATGTCATGTTTTTTTTTTTAAATTTTTTATTGCATTTTAGGTTTTGGGGTACATGTGAAGAACATACAATATTGTTGCATAGGTACACACGTGGCAGTGTGATTTGTTGCCTTCCTCCCCTTCACCTATATCTGGCATTTCTCCCCATGC
>CAUYQU010080839.1:0-43902 GCA_963574635.1 Cheracebus regulus | reverse complement strand
TATTCCTTCCTGTCTCCATTGTTAAACACAATTATTGGCATAAAAGAGGTTTTTAATCCCCATTTTAAACTGTATTCTAGCCTGGGCAATAAAACAAGAATCCCATTCTCTCTCCCTCTTTCTCTCTTTCATTCTTTTTTTTCTTTCTTTTGCTGTTGCTTTCTTTCTCCTTTTCTTTTTCTAAAATCTCTTCCTCTTTCTTTCTCTTTCATTCTTTTTTTCTTTCTTTTGCTGTTTCTTTCTTTCTCCTTTTCTCTCTTTTTCTAAAATCTCTTCCTCTTTCTCCCTTTCATTCTTTTTATTCTAAAAAAAAAAAAAAAAAAAAAAAAAGGGCCTGCCTGAACTTTGACTGCGGAGGATATAGGCTTATTTAACACCACATTGTTCTGCCACACAGATACCTATTTGAGCGCATAGTCCTGTTCAGGATGATATTAGGACTACTACTTTTAAGTGTGCACTGGCAGACATAGGCCAGTTATTCAAACATAGAAAAGCATAACTAATTGGACAAGAAACAGAGCTCCCTTACTCGTGCTTCAGGCTGTCACCCGAAGGAACACAGAAGTGTCCTCATAAACGGTGGAAAAGTACAAGCCCTGTAACTAGCTCTGAATAAAGACACCCTTTTTAAGTGGAACAACACATGAATCTTTTTTTCTTCCTGTGACCAGAGCAATACAATACCCCACTTCAGAGAAATGTCTAAATTGCCACTCACTTTGGAAATTTGGCTAGTATATCTCTTCTGAGGCTTGGTTGTTCTGAGAATGTGCCTATATTTGTACCAAGTTGCAGGAAAGAGGCCTTTCTGAAACATTTGATTCCAAGCTCAGACTGTTGAAAACAACAAAAATCAGTTTAACAGAATGTATTTTAGATTCATTATCACAGTTGAATGATCCTTGAAAAACATTGCTTCAAGAAGTCCAGTTTAAATTTGCCTTCCAACTCTAAATTCATGAGTTAGAAATTAGAAAACCTAAAATCTAATGTTTATAGGAATGTAGTAGCTACTGCTTTTTGGTACAAGTACAGAAGCCAATTCCAACCAAGGTAAGCAAAGGAGGTGGTGCTTATTTTAATGACATTCTGTTATCTCTCAGAACCCACAGAAATTAGTCTGCTAGGCTGCTGTATTAGAATACCACAGACTTAAACAAAAGTTTCTTTTCTTTCTTTTCTTTTTTTTTAAATTTGAGACAAAGTCTCACTCTGTCATCCAGCTGGAATGCAGTGGTGTGATCTTGGTCTACTGCAACCTCCACCTCCCAGGTTCAAGCAATTCTGCCTCAGTCTCCAAAATAGCTGGGACTACAGGCGCCTATCACCACACCCAGCTAATTTTTTATTTTTAATAGAGATGGAGTTTTACCATGTTGGCCAGGCTGGTCTCAAACTACTGACCTCAGATGATCTACCTGCCTTGGCCTTCCAAAGTGCTTGGATTACAGGTGTGAGTCAGTGTTCCTGGACAGAAGTTTATTTTCTTACAGTCCTACATGCTGAAAGTTCCAAATCAAAATGTCAGCAGGTTTGGTTTCTCCTGATCCTCTCTCCTTCGCTTGCAAATGGCTGCCTCCTCACAGTGTCCTCATGTCACTGCTGTGTGCATTCACCTCTAGTGTCTCTTCTTTTTCTTATAAGGACACCCATTGTATTAGATTAGGACCCTATGAGTATAACCTCATTTAATAATAGTTATTTATTTAAAGGCTCTGTCTCTAAATACAGTCACACTAGGGGCCAGGGCTTCAACATATGAATTCTGAGGGACATAGTTGACTCCATAGAAGCAACAATGCAGTAAACTCTAGGAAAAGAAAAAATGGGTAATTGTATGGCATTCATGATACTCTATTCCCATTCTCTTTCTCTCTCTCTCAAAATCTTTGTCTCTCCACCCCCTTCCTCGCTCCCTCTTCTCTGCTTCTCTTTGTACATTTGTGGGGGTTCTCCTCTGTTGAAGGATCAGATCTCCGATTTCTCTCTCTAGTCCATTGTCATTCCAGTTTTCTGGAACTGGGAATCTGAAGACCCAGTTTTATTCTGATGTGTATCTGTGATTCAATTCAGTGTGGTATAGAGGTTGGGGCCAGAGTGATAGTGAGACCATTTTACCAGTCTACACAGGGGCCCAGCCGTCAGCTGGAGCAGGAGGACCCTACAGACCTTTGCCGTGCCAGTTGTTAGCCTCCTTTATTTTCCAGGTCATGGAGAGGTCAGGACAGGAGACTGACTTAAGGGGCTTGAGGGAGCATCTATCATCATGTACCACTGGTGTAGCCATACTGGTTACTGCTGAGTATCTATCCTGGTTGACCATAAATTCCAAAAATACTTTGGTAACCGACTCTTGTAAGGGAGGGGAGCAGTTAAAAGGGCTGTTTTGAGCTAGGCAGCCATTTCCAATGGACATTCCACCAGAGAAAGTTTATCCACAACCTTCCTCTAAGTCATTCTCTCCATCTCTGCAAAACATAAAACATTATTTCCAAGAATAGATCATTTTCTTAGAAATGTTTAAATGTGGAATTCCAGATTAAAAAATGGTCTAATATAGAACAGTAAAAGAATGTTCAGCCACTAATTCACAGTCTTTAGAAAGTTCACACCATATATAATACATGATTTTCTTGAAGGTAAATACAGTATACATTTAAAAATATCAAACTCTAACATCCTTCACATAAAAATATTGACAATTTTTCTTAACAGTTTGATGATGAAATAATAGCAACAATTCTTCCAGTTATTATCATCTTCATCACTATCATCTGACATTTATGTTGAAATAGCTGCATCTACATTCGTGTGGAGCAGTACAATGAGAAAGTTTTCTCTCTGGCCTCCGGGTGTTTCTCAATTCCATCCTGGATCTGGGGAACAAAACAAGCACCAGCAGGAAAACAGGGAAGTGCAAATGACCTATTCCTCTGGAGCTCAGTCTTTTGTTATTCTTGAAAATGGAATTGTGTGTGTTAGTCCATAGCCCATGAGGGGTCTAAGAAAGAGAAGATGATGCCTGTAGGGAGAATGAAGAAAAGTGCCAACATTTTTCTGCCCATGTAGTGGTCTGGAGTTTGCTGCCAAGGTCCCAGGACTGGGTAATTGTTGCAGGACTTCCACAGGGAGGAGAGGTTCTGAGAAATCCTCTTGGCAGTGGGTGTCTGCAGATGGGGAGGCAGAGATGAGGGAAGGCAGGAAAGTGTTTGCATCCCCATCAGGAAGGAAACTTACCTGACAAGTTTCAGAGCAGCAAGGATTTAACAATACTTTAGGATACTAAAGCTAAGAAAAGTTATTCAGCATGTATTTTGTCAATACTTACTGAGTGTATACTTTGTGGAAGGTAGGCATAAAGCTGGACAATATGGGAGTTTGTAGGCATACAGTTGGACAATATGGGAGTTTAAATGTGAACGGAAATGTGACTCTTCTTTTCAGTAGTAATTTCCCAGGAAACTTTCTTTAGCTTTTTTCTTGAACTTACACGGAGGATTTATGGTGCTCAGATTCGAGTCTCTGGCAGAAGAACAGCTGTGCCTGCAAGGAGTTTCCCTTCTGTCAGACAAGATAGAGAACAGAGGATTTTAGCAGACAGTTTCCAAATGCATTTTTGATTTGTTTGATTTCCTAAGAGGTATATAGAAAATGAAAATGTAACTGCTGTTCATCCATTGACCCTCTTACTGAGGTTCAAGATGAAAGATTTTTTTCTTTATTACTGAGAAAGGGACTGTCACTCCCCAAATTTTATCTACCTATATATACTGAAGACAGGAATTATGATTTATACTGGCATTCTACTCAAAGTCAGTATAACACTAACAGCTCCTCTCACACTCCTTCATCTAGAAGCAGAAGCTTCAGACAGGCCTGTTCTATGCATAGTACATTGTTGCCAGGCCATTGATTCAATGAGCAGCTAATGGTCATTTCATGGCCAGAGTTCTTAAATGCTACCCTTAAAGCGTGGTTTCTTGAGAACAATATTGAAGTACTACATAAGTAAACATAGAGACAAGTTTATTACTTAAATTATTATAATCAAATTTAAATATCATTTATACTTTAAGCAAATGATGCCATCAGTTTCTAATCACAAGTAAAGCATGATAGCTTACTAACTGGGGACGGTAGAGTCAACGTGCCTGCTGATGCCATGATACATTGTCCTGTTTTGTGGAAGCGGGAGGTATTTTCATTTAATTTTCTTTTTCATTAATAGAGATGAGGAGGGGTCTCCCTATATTGGCCAGGCTGGTCTTGAACTCCTGGCATCAAGCAAGCCTCCTATTTCGGCCTCCGAAAGGTGTTAGGATTGCAGGTGTGAGCCACTGTGCCCAGCCAGTGAGGTTTTCTTTCTTAAACACGTGAAAGAGCTACAATTCCCCTTTTGGCTTGGTCAGTGACTAGCCATGCTAATTACGTTATTTGAGGACTTTGCCTCCTTTTTCATATACAGTCTCCTAATTTTTTTTTTCTCTTTCTCCTGTTTTTGTAATTGCTGCCCACTATGTCCATTACTTTCTGACCTCTTTTACTTAAAATGTATGCTTTCTGTTGTCTAGGTAGAGGAGTTATATTCTCCTAGAAAGAATAGCACCATACGAAACTGAAGTCACCTTGCCTTTGGTTTCCCTCCTCATGGCTCCAAGGCAATTCTGATTGTTTATCTCAAAGCTGTAGCATTTTTTGTCTACTTCCTTTGGAAGACACCAGCACTTTTTCCTGTGTGTAGGAGGTAGCTGTCAGTGATTGTGGGTGGTTGGGTGAGAACCCAGATAAGATGGATTGTTGGAAAAGTTAAATTGGTGGAGAGTGTGTTTGAGCCGTGGGTGAAGTTAAAAGAAAACATTTTAATAGATAGGTCCAGAATGGCAAAGACTGCAATAAACCTTGGGGGCAATGAGTTTATATTCTTTTCTTCTTTTCTCTTTAAATAGTCTTTCCATATACCTTGTAGAGAAGAAAAAATATATTTTCCCCACTTGTCCTGAGTTCATGGCTGAGGTTCCTATAATAAACAGATGAAGCAGAGAAAAGCATAAAAATTAAATGAATATAAGTTTTATATGATACAGGAGCCTTTCATAAGGATATGAAGACCTGAAGAAACTGGCAAACATGAGTAATTTTATGCTAAGTTTGATGAAGATTGGACAGTCCTGGAGAAATATGAAAGGAGGACAAGTTTGTGATCTAATTATAGTAAACTGGGGAAACCTTAGTAAAGCCTGTTTGTTCAGTTTCTTCTTGGCATCTCTGTGTCTCCTTTCCTCTGAATATAGGGAGGGCATCTCATACATGGTCTTATGACTTGTTTCAGGGGAAGATCAGAAAGTCCTTATTAGAGTTTATGACCCGCTTCCAGAAAGAAAGGTGCAGAGAAGGTGAGAGTGATCTTCCTGTTTCTGCTGTTTTCTTGAATGCCAAGGTGCCATATTTTGGGGTAGTATGTCCTGAACTCTGTTAACATTTATCTATTAAAATTATGGTAAAATTTTAATGCTTATTTGCAACATTATTTGAAAAATTGAAGATTTAATATATAGCAATATAATTATACAACTCTGTGTCTTTTTTTATAAATGTAGTAAAATATTATTTAATATTCATCCTCACATAAGAGAGCCATGTGAATCCAAAAAATTATTATTAGAATTACAATACCATCCCATACTAAATATTTTATGCCTAACTTCTCATCCTACCTGCACAATAACTCTATGAGGGTTTTTTGTTTGTTTGTTTGTTTTTGATGGATGAGAAAACTGAGGCACAAATAGGGCAACTAATTTTCCCAGGGTTATATAGCAAGTAAGAGCCAGAGCTGAAATATGATTGTCAGCAGTTTCATGAAGGAAAATCATTAACTCCTAGAAGTTCTAACTTATGTTTTTCTGCACTTAGAATACATGTTTCATTCCCCCAAAGGAAAAATTCTATTAAATTTCACTAGCAGCCGCATGTTCTAACTTTTCTTGCCTTGTCAGCTGCCTGTCAGTTTTGTAAAGAAATACAGCATAAAACTGACAGGAAAAAATTCAGAAATCTATAACCACATGACAGAATATTGAAAACTTTTTGCAAGAGATTATTTTATCATTTATTGTATAGCACTTAAACCAGATGCCAGTTGAACAGGTGATTTAATAAAAACTAGTTAGCAAATATATTATTTTGCCAAGGAAATTTATTGTGTTGAACTTTCTGATTTTTGATGGTTGCTTCCTTATTAAAACAGACTGTCTAGCAACTCTAAATTATTTCACAGAGGGGAAAAGTAATGCAAAATAAAGAAACATGGAGTAAGATATATATGATTCTTTGGTAAAGAAATACACTTAAAATAGCACATTTCATGTTTAGATGTTCAAAAGGCGTTATTTATAAATAGGGTATTAAAATGGATTGAACATTTCCTAGCTTTAGAACTATGAAAGTCTTTTGCAGACTGTAAAACACTATGCACACCTCAGGCTTATATAAAGTTATGTAATGCAAGTGATTGTGTTTAGTGTATTAGTACTGGGTCAGACAGGACAACAATATAATTATATGGTTTCTAATATCTCTTAAGACAAAAGCATCCAGGCCGGGTGTGGTGGCTCACATCTGTAATCCCAGCACTTTGGGAGGCTGGGGCAGGCAAATCATGAAGCCAAGAGATCGAGACAATCCTGGCCAACATGGTGAAACCCCATCTGTACTAAAAGCACAAAAAAATTAGCTGAGCATGGTGTGTGTGCCTGTGGTCCCAGCTACTCAGGAGGCTGAGGCAGGAGAATAACTTAAACCCAGGAGGTGGAGTTGCAGTGAGCCCTCCAGCTTGGTGACAGAGCAAGACTCCATCTCAAAAAAAAAAAAAAAACAAAAGAGAGAAAAGAAAAAGGCACTCAAACATTATTTAGAATCCCAGATACTATTTAGAATCTAATGTTGGGAACCAGCCCAATCCCATACGTGGGTGCAATTAGTCCCAGTGGTGATGAGGGCTTGAGAAAAGGAAATAAAGACAGAGACGCAAGAGTAGAATTTACAGCATGGGTCCAAGTGACCAATGCAAGTGTGGGAATGCATTGGCCCTGAGCTCTGGGTTCCAAACACTTTTATTATGTGCATAATCTCATTGATCTTATAGGCGTGGAAGAGGAGGGTGAAGGGGCATGTAAGATAGCTGGGTGGAGAGCACTTGAGATCCTTCTAAGACATGCTAAACTGGTGCTCTGAGTTTACCACCCATTGTTATCAGGGTGTGGCTGCATCAGAAGTATAGCGGATTAGGAGCCACCGAGTTTGACCACACCCAGTGCATCAAGGGGCTTTTATCTCCTAAGCATTGAGGACATAGAGTAATTAAAATCACTCCATATTCTGAGAACCCAGGTAGAGCCTGAGGTGTTTGGTGATCTCTGCCCTGCAAGGCTTTTCTCCTTCCCAGCTCCCATCTGCAAAGACCCTCCCGGATCTTGTGAGCAGAGATCGCCTCCCTTCTCAGAGATCTTTGCATAAGCCCTCTTTAGGAGGCCCTTATACAGTCTCCATTTTGAGAGGCCATCTGTGGGACCGGAGCAGTATTCCTTGCTCTGTGATCCCCTCTAGGTGTTCCCCGGTGTTACTGCGCTCTGAGATGGTCTACCTTAGGCGGCCTGTTGCCACTTGATTTCTAATTAACTGCACCAATAATATAGTTTAGTTCAGTGTATAAACTTCAGTGTACTGTGAGCCAATGAAGCTTATAATTATTTAGCTAGAATTAACATAGGTCTCCCCCTGGCCATCTTGACCCACATCTAAAGAGCTATTTTAATTCAGTAGATCAGTGTTCACTATTGTTTTTATTTTTTACACTTATATGGGGCTTACCATATTGGATTACCATACTTTGCTTTGTACAGAGGAAAAGAATGTCTACAAACTCCATGTAAACGCCATGGAAGAGGCATGAGCTACTCTCCTGCAGCAACCTTCAATCAGGTGGGAGACTAAGGCATATTTACGATAAAGAAAAGAGTAGAATGAAAGACGAGTAGTCGAAAAGGGTAGAATTTTAGAAGAGAAAAGGGCCCTTTGTAGCTTGAAAGAAGGAAGAGATGTAGAAGGCAAAGAAATGACACAAAGAGGAAGATTGAGGGATGTGGTAGGTCAAAAATTTTTGTGTGTTGCAGTATGTACCAGCCATTCCAGAAAATGTCAGATACATCAGCCAATGGCCATGACACTTTCCTGTGGTCACCGAAAGACTGATTTATCCTTCTCCTTATCATTGCTTGGAGCAGTAGTTCTGAAAGGTTATCAGGTATCATTCATTGTTTTTACTTATGAAATGCAGGAAACAACCTAAATATGTATCAACAGTGAATTAGATAAGTGAATTATATTTATTAGAACTGTATGTCATAAAAATGTATCCTTTTAAGAGAATTACATGCAACTATTTTAAAAAATGAGAGTAACCTCTATGTGTTCTTATGGAATTATCTCTTCTAAATATATTTAATAAAAAAGAGAAAGGGGCAGGAAAATGTTATCATATGCCCCTATTCTTTTTTTGTTTTCTCCAGTGGGATGTGTATACATATACGAGCTGTTTATTGGTATACTCATACAGTATTTCTTAAAGGATATCTAAGACACTAATAATAACAGTTTTCTATGTGTAAGAAGGCTAGAGAATAGGACAATAGGGAGGTTTGGTTTTTTGTGATATGTCTTTTATTTATTGTTAGACTTTACCCTGTGTTCTTCTTCACCTCACTCCACAAAAGCATTTCATTATATACAACTTAGAGTTCATTTTTGTACTGTTTTTCAAGCTTCATATATAAATACTTTTACAAATTATAAAAGATTTCTCAATCAAATTAGCATGTGTCAGAAATCTCTATAGAAACTCACTGAAATAAATACAGCTGGGTCTCCTCTAGGCAGAATAAAGACACCTGGGTCTCCTCTAGGCTGGTTAAATGAGTGATACCTTCCAAACTTTCAGAACTCTAGGCAGGTTAAATACAGAAAAATCTGCATTTATTCCAAATGTAGATTCTGGACAGAGAGCTCTGGGATCTGCATTTGGAATAAACATCTGGAATCAAGTCCTCAGGGGGTATGCAGACTTCAGTTTGAGAAACACTTCATTTGAACATGATTACTATTATCATATTAAAGTGGAGGGCATTCATGTGTCCTCAAATATAACTGTTCTGTGGAATAGAAGGTGATTCAACAGTCTGAGAAATAAGCATCTGTTTAGAATAGCAGTTATTATTGTCATTATTCTTACTATTCTGGATTTCCTATCCTGTTGACTTCCTTTCACGTAAAGGGGACATATTGCCATTCCTCTATCATGGTACCAAGATACACCCTGCCTTATATCGAAGGGGCTGACATAAATGGCCCTGATATGGAAAGTCAGTATGAAAAAAGTGTTTGAAAACTTTTCCTAGAAAACTTAGATGTGTATTACTAAATTTAATGATATCCACTAAAAATATTGACATTTTTATATATGATTGTGTGAACTTTATTTTCCCAGGCCTTTCCAAGCTTGTCATTAGGCATTCATAGACACTGGGATTATTAGGATGCCAAGCCATTTTATATTCTCCTCCCAAATCTTACTTCCCACAAATGCTGAGGCTTTTTGCTATGTGGATGTCAAGCATATCTCATCATGTGGGTTCCATGTTCTTTGCTTTGCAGCATGATGGTCCCGTCTTACCCCTTCTCCTGATGAAATGAAACCCTTAACTCTTTCTTTCTACCACCTGCTGCTACTAGTGCTTGCTTCTTGCCTGTTTCTACCTGCTGCTCTTGTGGGGAGTGGGAGAGAATTCACCTTCCATAACTTCCAAAAGCAATTACATCTTTTGTTAGGCTATCAAGCAGAAACCTGACTCTTCTAGTTTACAGTCCATCATCCAGTTTTCTGATAATTGTCCTGGAGGATATTTAAGTGTCTTCATCTAGGCTTACAGTCAAACATAACGTTCTCTGCCGTTCTAAAACCCATGTCTCAAAACTGAGCCCAGGTATCTGGACAGTACCCTAAGACGTCTGAAGTATCTGGTGTTCTAGGACCTAAACATCTGCTCACAGTCTTTTACAACATTTTACTTAAAGCATTTCCTGGAAACAAGTTTCCTGATCACTTACCCTAATAACCCAGCATTCCCAGAGTGAGCATGCAGATTAGCCTCCAGGTTCCTAGGTAAATTAAAACAAATATAACGTATGTTTCCATGTAATTGCTGTCCTTCATTGAGTCGCCAAGGTCACAAGCACTATATGAACTATTAGAATCAGTGTGAATGTAGCTGTTGAGTTGTTAATCCTAAAAAAATTAATATAAAAACATTTATTCAGCAAATTGCTCTCTACGCTTACCTAGTTACGTAGCTTTTCTTCTTTAAAAAGACAAATGATGCTCTCCCAATTTCATGGAAAGCATATTTAATGACTCTCAATGAACAGAGTGAAATTGTTCCAGAAAAGTTGCTTATGTGCTAAATTCTATTTTCCTATTGACATCCATTATAAAATTAGTGATACTATTTGGTGAGGTTTTTGTTCCTTATAAAAATATCATTTGTAGTTAATAATGCAGCAAGCTTAAGAAGAACCTTCGGATGTGTTAAAATTTATATTTTTTAAAGGAATATCTGTATTAGGTAAGCAGCAACTTGTGAATGCAGGATTTCTCAGTTATTTTCCTTATGTGCCCCAATAGCTTAAGGGTTCAAAAAGGGAAGAAAGTAGCCCTCGCAAAGAATTCTTATTGGTCAAGTTTCTACATAGAAAATATATATATTTTAAGTTTTCTATAGTGGAAGGGCTCAGAGTTCTGTTTGGTTGCTCAGATCTGTTCTTCCACGTTTCATCAGAGATCAATGGGCTGAAAGTAAGTTTAGAGGAAGTGAAGGTGTGGCAAAATGCAAACAAACATTAATAGCTATTCAGGCTATGGCAGTTGTTCATTTGGCAACCTTGACACAATGGAGATGACTTTTTATGAATTTTAGGTTTTGATACTTGGAACATAACAACAACAAATACTTAGATATTAACTGGGACCAGTACATTGAAATATTCATCTTGTAATTAAGAGTGTCTTCTTTGAAAAGCTTATTTGTTCAAAGTAAAAAATGGTGGCTCACTCCTGTAATCCCAGCGCTTTGGGAGGCTGAGGCAGGCAGTTCACGAGGTCAGGAGATAGAGACCATCCTGGGCAACATGGTGAAACACCACCTCTACTGAAAATACAAAAATTAGCTGGGTATGGTGGTGCACGCCTGGAATCCCAGCTACTTGGGAGATTGAGGCAGGAAAATCGCTTGAACCAAGGAGGTAGATGTTGCAGTGAGCCGAGATTGTGCCAGTGCACTCCAGTCTGACGACAGAGTGAGACTCCATCTCAAAAAAAAAAAAAAAAAAAAAGCAAAAGCATTTCCTAATCACCAATTGATTAAATAGCCCAGGACTTAATTAGTCCAGCCTGACCCCATATTCTCAGTTGACAGTTTCATCCTAGAGCTGAAGATAAATAGATAACCCAATTTCCACCCCAAGGACTATGAATCTAGCAGGAAAACTAAAACAAGTACTGCTAATAAAGTGTGATGACTGCCAGAATAAGATAAGTTTAAGGTATTGTTATTATTAATTCTTATAGTTGTCACCATAAAAGCTTTCCAGAAGACACAAAGCTGATACTTATTTTGAATAAGGAGTTAACTAGGTAAAGATAAGATCAAAAGTATTCCAGGCAGAAGGAAAGAAATGTGTGAAGTCCAGAGTCAAATGCAAGCCCGGCATTGCAAGCAGGCAGAGTCTCCCAGATAATATTCTGATAGATGAGACTATTTGTAACCCACTGCATGACAATTAAGAAGCTGGGAAATGCCAGATTTTTATCCCTGTGTTGTTGTTAAGTATCTTACTACTGCTTTTATATCCCTTAAAATGTTTAGCCTTAAATTTATACTTAAAAACATGGGTGTAAGATGGAATTAAAACAAGTTCTTTGTTGCCTGATTTCTGGTTTCTTCTCTCTGTTGACCTCCCTCGAAGTGAATGTAGGGCAGTTTTTGTTAATAATATTGCTTTCTTTTCTTTCTTTTTTCTGAGATGGAATCTCTCTCTGTCTGTTACCTAGGAGAGTGTAGTGGCACCATCTTGGCTCACTGCAACCTCTGCCTCTGGGGTTCAAGCCCTTCTGCCTCAGCCTCCCGAGAGTGACTGGGATTATAGGCACATGCCACATGCCCACCTGGCTAACTTTTTGTATTTTAACAGAGTTGGGATTTCTCTATGTTGGCTAGGCTGATCTTGAACTCCTGACCTCAAGTGATCCACCTGCCTTCGCCTCCCAAAGTGCTGGGATTACAGGCATGAGCCACCATGCCTGGCCAAATACTTCTGCAAAATATAAAAGTCTTGTCAGGATTCAGGGTGGGAGGGAGTGGCAAGCAATGTGAACACACTGGTGGGCAGCAGAATTCCAGCTGGTTCTTCCAGTAAAGAAGCCGTGAAAGCACCCTCGGGTCGACATACCCAGGTCTGAAAATAGAGCACAGCGAGACTGAAGATGACTGGGAAGCAGATGGAAGACAAATACCAGACATTCCCCATCTTTGCAGTCTCCTTTCTCTCCACCCCTTTTGTCTGGTTTCATTCCTGTGTAGACATGAACTCTGAGTAGCAGCTTAGGCAACAGTTTGGGAACTGTTTAGGGATCAACTTTGGCAACTGACTGGGAGACCAAACAAAGGATTTCTCAAAGAAAGTGAGAGGACACAGAGCCAGGAAGGCAGCTAATTATTTTTGAAAACTAGTCATTGTGCTGATATAATGTAAATATGGCTTTGTGCTTAACTCCAGGCACATCCCTAGATTAGAGTATGAAATTTACGATCCTCAAGTAAGAAGGGAAGCATCTTTAGAAATGAAGAAATAGTGAACTTATGATCAACAGCACAGACAGCACATTACAAGTCTTCTATGAAATTTAAGTCTTCATTGCTTTCTGCCTTGATTATTACATTAATAGTAGTTTTCTAAATCACCTTTCTGTCTCAGTTCTCTTAGTCCTCCCCTTCTTTCATGTTTATGTATACACTCATTAAACATTTCATTATTTCTTGTGCACTAGACATTGTTCTGAGAACTACGTGTAGTGAAATGAAGTCCCTGTTCTAGAGTTTACATTGAAGTGGGGCTGGTGGACAAACAACAAATTGATATACTAAAATAACAATAATGTCTACTATGAAAAGAATATAAGAATAACTAGTTACTTTGGAATAGGTGATCAAGAGAACCTTCTCTGAAAAGGTCACTTCTAAGCTGAGTACTAAATAAAAAGCAGAAATAAGAGTATTCCTGGCAGAGAACAACTTGTGCAAAGTCCCAAGGTGGGAATAGGAAGTAGTCCAACAAGTTCAAGCAAAGGCCAGGCCAGTACAGCTATTCTACTGTGGGCTGGGGAGGGCGAGAGTAGGGAGTGGGGAGTGGTATGAGATAGGTGCATCAAGCTAGATGCATTACATAGGCTTTGTCAGAAGGCTAAGGAGTTTGGATTTTCTTCTTTGTGTGAAGAGTAGCCATTGGGGAATTTTAAGCAGACAAGTGACATATAGAATTTCTATTTTTGAAAGCATGTTATAGGATAGATATTCATGAATCATAGTGATATAAGTAAAATGTTGGAATAAATTAATAAATGAAGAAGCACGTACAAATCTTTCTTACAGTTAAATCCCTAGGCCAATATCATATGTTCTTACTTATCTGTAGGATCTAAAAATCAAAACAATTTAGCCTATGGAGTTGGGGAGTAGAAGGATGGTTACCAGAGGCTAAAAAGGGTAATAGGGGGCGGGGGTAAGGGGAGTGGAGTGACAATAGTTAATGAGTGCAAAAAAATAAAACAATAAAAAAAGTTAGAATTTTTAGGCCAGGTGTGGTGGCTCATGCCTGTAATCTCTGCACCTTGGGAGGCCTAGGCAGGAGAATGGCTTGAGGCCAGAAGTTTGAGACCAGCCTGGGTAGCAAAGGAAGACTCTATCTCTAAAAAATTTTAAAAATTAGCTGGGCATGGTGGCAAGTGCCTGCAGTCCTACCTACCCAAGAGATTGAGGCACTTGAGCCCAGGAGTTCAAGGCTGCAGTGAGAAATGATTGCAAGACTGCACTCCAACCTGGGAGACAGAGCAAGATCCTGTCTCAAAAAAAAAAAAAAAAAAAAAAAAAAAAAATGTTGTGGGAAAGGGAAATTCCAAGAAATAAATAATAAATATAGATCTTTTTTCCTCAAGGAAGTGGAGCGTAATTCCTTGCCCCTTGAGTGTGGGCTGGTTTTAATGGCTCACTTGCAATGAACAAGAATATGGAAAGAGAAAAAAGTAATAACTTTATAATGGAGAAACCTGACAGACACCACTGCCAAGTAATGAAGGTTACTGTTACCCAATATGATCTGATAAAAGGGATATTTTAGTTCTGTGATAATCATCCCCCAAATTGGTAATCATGAGAAAACATCAGACAAACCCAAATTGAGGGACATTATAGAAAATACCTATTTAATGTCCCTCAGAACTGTTAAAGTCATGAACATAAAAGAAAGATTGTATAACTGTCACGGATTAGAGAATACTAAGGAGATATAACAGTTAAATGCAACACAAAATCCTGGATTAAATCCTTAAACAGAAAAAGGATATTAGTGGAAAAACAGTGAAATCTAAATAATGTTTGTAGTTTGGTTAATACAGATGTACCCATTTTTCAGCTTTGATAAACATATCATAGTTGTGTACAATGGTTACACTGGGAAAGCTGGGGGATGGGTGTATAGGAACTCTCTATAATATCTTTCAAAACCTTTCTGTAAATCTAAAATTATTCCCAGAAAAGTTTAAAAAGAAAACAGTTAAAACAGAGGATTCTAGCTTCTCCAAGATGAATAAAATGAAGCTGAGGTTCAAGAGTGAAAGCAGAGAGCCCAGTAAGAGCTAGGTCTACTGGAGTGGTTCAGATGATAGATGTTGGTGACTGTGCCCAAAAGGCTCTTAGATGATGGTGGAAATACAGGGAAGGGGATATATTTGATTGTTATGGAAGTATCCAAGAAAAGATTTGGGGATGGACTGAATGGGATTGGTATCATAGGGAAAATGGGTTGCGGGGGGTGGAGGGGAAGAGAGATACTATAATGAGTTATTTTTCTAAAATATAAATATAATCATGTCAATTCTCATTTCAGAAATCTCCACTACCTTCCCCCTAAAAGTATAATAGAGAACACACTTTTCATTCTGACCTGCAGGATCTTCCATAATTCAATCCCTAATTATAGCTTCTTATATCTTACCGTCTTACCTCCTACACACATTGCTCCACATGCAGACATTCATACCTAAAGTTACGATTCTGAGTCATCTCAGATCCTGGCAGAGTTAATTTGTCACCTCTTAAAACACCAGAACATGCTCACTATCTTACTGTCTTACTAGTTAATAACAATAATAGCAGAAAAAAAAAACTTTTCTGAGCTTTTATAGCATGTCATGTACTATGCGAAGAGTTTTAGTTTCATCACCGTCTTGACTCTCAACAATACTCCTATGACAAGAGTGCTTTGCTTTTCCTTTGTCTGAACTTGGAGAAGCTGATGCTTATGGGTGAGATGGCTTTATAATTTGTTGTCCAAATGGAAAAGGAGCACTGTTCATACTTACCTTGGAAAAACAGGCGTAAACTGGGGCTATTCTGGGAAAGCTAGGACACATGGTCTTAACTAGTTGGTGTGAAAATTAAAAGTCCATAAAATTAGCAAGTGACACAACAGAGCTTTAAATTGTAATATTCTTATTCTAAAATACACATTCTTAATAGTCATAATGATACTCTGTTGGTAGTGGATTATAAGTTTGGTTAATGACTAGATCTCTCTGAGAGGTATATCCCTCATGGATACAAATGGTGTTGCTGGGATGTTGATTACCAAAGCACTTAACTCTTAAGATGATGGTTAATAAAACAACATGGCCAGGTGTGGTAGCTCATACCTGTAGTCCCAGCGGATTTTTTTGTGAGGCCGAGGTGGGAGGATCTCTTGAGTTCAGGAGTTTGAGACCAGCTTGGGCAACATAAAGAGTCTATATCTCTACAAAAACAGACAAAAAAAAAAAATTAGCTGGGTACGGTGGTGTGTGCCTGTAGTTCCAGCTAACTGCAAGGCCGAAGTGAGAGGCTCTCCTGAGCCAGGGGGTTGAGGCTGCAGTGAGCTGTGATTATACCACTGCACTCCAACCTCTGGGTGATGGAGCGAGACCTATTAAAAAAAAAAAGTAAAATACTTAACAATGGCAAACATTCAAGAAAAAGAGTACCTAGCACAATATTTTGCTGTTAGGTGATGCTGGCTTTCTACTAAGTTTTATTAAATGCACTCTTGTACTTCAAGGCAAAGAATTTGATTGGCCAAAGGAGTGACCAGGAACTACATGGAACCCAGAAGTAGATTTTGGAGAATGTTCCTCAGTCACAGAAACCTTGCCTTCTTGCAGTTGCTTCAGAGCCATAGCCAGAGCTAGAGAAATCCTTGGTAGAAAAGTGCCATGGAAATTGATATTATTCACCACAGTAGACTGAACAGCTATCCTTGGATCCATTACTTCAAGTGAAGCACAGGGTATAAGGCAGCTCTCTTCAGTGCATGAGCCTCACACTCTCTCATACCACCTGCTGCTAATAGAATTAATATGCATATACTTTTCTAAATATTTTAATCTGCTGTGTAGCCCAGGCAGTATAGAGGCTATTATTATCATAACCAGTAGCGTTTTCTTATATTTTCATGTCGTTCCTGTGTGAAATGCCAACTCTAAATATCAACATATAGACGCTTTACTGAATTTTCAGTCTATAACCATGTAAGTGAACATGATGCATTTTCTCCAGGGACTACCTTTGCTATTTTTAAGAATTTAGTTTAGCTGTAAACATGCATTTTTGCCTTGCCTTCTTCAAGGAAGGATTCATACTTTAACATTAAATTATTCAGTTATGGCTGTTTGCCATCACAATTTTCTTCTGAAAATCTTTCATGTGATTTGTATTATTACAATTTAAACTGTAAACAATTTACCTTCTATTTGCATGACAACATACCTGGTGCCTTATTTAGTGTAGAGAACATAAAATATCATTCTTGCCAACAAGGAACTTACTGAATGATTATATTTATATTATGTTGATATGTATTAAACATCTACTGTTTTATAAGTGTGTTTACATGGATAATTCATTTATCTTTTGCAATAACCTTATGATCTAAACACACTGTGCCTATTTTATGTGTTACACCAACATTCAGAGAAGCGAAATATTTCACCTCCATGGCAAAAAAAAAAAAAAAGAAGCATTTAATCTAATTTATCTCTGGCTCTAAGACATCTATTCTTACTGGCAAACCATAGTTTGTTTTCATGGTACAAGTAGAGCAGTAAGAAAGCATATATATACATATATTTGTATTTAGGATTCTGTTTACATTTTTCAGTGTTGATAGTCAAGGATTATAAAAGCATTCATAGATACAAGAGAGAGTTACCTCACTGCTAAGGATTGATTGAATGTTAAATCTCACTCTCACACAAAAATGAGGAATCCATGTAAAATAAACAGGCAGAATTGTTCTGCCTACTTGATTTCTTTCCAAGTGGGAGGATTTACCCAAATGAACATGTTCCTTGCGGTTGAACCAGCACTTTGTTTAGAAGTTTTCTTTCGGGAAAGTATGATAACATCAGGTTTTGGCTCTTTCATCTTCCTTTCATGTTGAGAAAATTATGTTAACCTGTTTAAACTGAATTTGATGTTTGTGTCATAAGCGGTCACCATACCACTTTCTAGCTGAAAAGTAGACATGTCAAGGTATTATAATAATCCTGATGAATTGAGTTAAAAGTTATCTTTAGTTATCTGATGGTGCCAGTCAATCCCAAGACAGAATCCCAAACACCAGCATTCTGAATGCTGCAATCCTGAAAGATCAAAATCCTTAACATCACAAATCCTGAAAATCAAATTCCAGAAGATTAAAATCTCAAATGTCGAAATCCTAAAAGCTGAATTTTGGAGAAGAAATGAGTGTATTTCCTGTTGTTTATGTAATAGTTGCATCAGGTTAGTTGGATCATGTTAGGTGAAACTATTACCTTGTTGTTATCTTTATTTGAAAGCTAAGTATGGTTTAAGGAGATTCGTATGGGTTTCAACTAATAAGAGGTAGAGTTGTGGATTTAATTTTAGGTGTCAACTTAACTGGATAAAAGAATACCTATAAAACCAGTAAAGCATTGTTATGGGTGTGTTGATGAGGAGATTAATGTGTGGGTCTGAGTGGACTAGGTGGGGAAGATCTGCTCTCATGTTTCCAGTGTTTCAAAGATCATAGAGGGAGTAAAAAAGCAAGAAATACAAAAAATACAAGAAATCTCTACTGCCAAATTATTCAGTTGTGTACAGTATCTGTCTCTTTACATGCAGGACCGTGCTTGCTTTCCAAAAACACTTTTTGTTATAAATAAAAAGAATTCAACAAGCTCGGTGACCTTCTGAGCCAAATATACATGCTGATGTGGAGGTTTCTCCAGTGGTTATAAAGTACGTGAGGTGGTGAATTATTCTTGATTAGGGATTTGACTGTGAAAGAAGATAGACTTCCTATATTTACCACTAAATTTAACATAGACAAACTAGTGCATGCTTTACTTTGATTAATGGGTGACACTTTCAAAACTGTCCCTACTGTTTTTCTTATCAGTTTTGCATAATTCATGCCCTTGTTGGATCTGAAAATTCTAGAATTTATTCACTTACTTATTTTTTTAAAAAGTTTTGAATAAGGATGATGATTATTTTTAAAATTGAGATGGGGTCTCACTATATTGCCCAAGCTGGTCTTGAAACTCCTAGACAAGTGATCCTCTTGCTTTGGCCTCTGAAAGTGTTGGCATTATAGGCATGAACCACCATGCTTGGCCTCGTTTATGGGTTTTTGTGTTTTGAGACAAGGTCTCATTCTGTTTCCCAGGCTGGAGTGCAGTGGCACTATCACAACTCACTGCAGCCTCCACTTCCTGGGCTCTCAATTCATCCTCCTCCCTCAGCCTGAGTAACTGGAACTACAGGCGAGTGCTACCACACCTGGCTAATTTTTGTACTTTTTTTGTAGAGATGGGGTTTTGCTATGTTGCCCAGGCTGGTCTCGAATTTGTGGACTGAAGTAATCCTCCTGCCTTGGTCTCCCAAAATACTGGTTTTTTATAGGTGTGAGCCACTGTACCTGGCCTCATTTATGTTTTGATGACTGGAAAAAGTGAATCACTTATAAACGTTTATTTGAAGATTTGGTGGACTTGCAGAAGAAAATGAATTTCAATTGAATCCCCAACTATAATAACAGATTTGGAATTAGGTACAATCAAGGCTTCTGAAAGTGAATTTCAAGGCATTACCAATAGTTTGTTTTGTCCATTCAGCCCAATGCATTTGGCAGAAAATTCAGATGTGTGGATTGGCCACATGATATGGCAGCAGTGAAAACTTCAGTTTAAAAATGTGTCAGGTGTCTACATTGGCATTTCCTTCCAGCTGATGAAATTTTAGGAGCTTTTAATGAATTAAAGCTGCATTTGCCTGAAAAAGCCAATGAAGTACTGACTAGTTTGTAAATAATTATGTGCATGGTAGGGTAAAAAGGCACTTAGATGACTTTTTTTTTTTCGTTTAATCACTAGTAGTAACCACATTTATGACCTGTATATGAGTGCATGCTTAATGGATTTCTGTATACCCAAAACAAAATAGAACCATGGCACAGAAGATGGGAATATTGGTGTATATGGAATCATAGAAGAATTTCTTTTTTTCCTCTCTTTTTTTTTTTTTTTTTTTGAGATTGGGTTTCACTCCTGTCACCCAGGCTGGAGTGCAATGGCACGCTTTAGGCTTACTACAACCTCCGCCTCCTGGGCTCAAGCAATTCTCCTGCCTCAGCCTCCAGAGTAGCTGGGACTACAGGCATATGCCACCATGCACGGCTAATTTTTGTATTTTTAATAGAGATGGGGTTTCATCATGTTGGCCAGGCTGGTCTTGAACTTCTGACTTCAAGTGATCCACCTGCCTTGACCTCCCAGAATGCTGAGATTACAGGCATGAGCCACTGCGCCCAGCCGAAGAATTTCACAAAGAGAAGCACCATGTAGAACACGAATGTAAACATATTCTCCTAGGTGAGCAATGCCCTGAAAGAAAATAAACATACAAACAAACAGGTACTTATCACAATGCAAAACTTCAAAATGTAGTTGATCATGAAAGTTGATCAGCTCTTATACACTACCTCTGTGTAATTTCCCATAACGTATTTCTGTAATACTCTTTGTCCAATTTTCTTTTTGGTGTTTTGAGGTCTTTTTTTTTAAGTTTTTTTCCCCCTCACTATTTTAAATCATCAGCATTATTCTTTTACATGTCTTTATGCTATATATTTTAGTTCTGCATTCTAATACTGAAGGCATACATTTTGTGAAGACTTTTAGAGAGTTCTAATTCATTTTATGCATTTTTTGCAAATCAGACTTTGCAAAAGAGTATTATCACATCAACTATGTGTAAGCACTGTGCATATATGTAAAAACATTGAAACTTCCTCAATAAATGAAGAGATGTCCTTCTTGTACATCTGCAATTGTGAAAGATAAAATTTCTCAAGATCTCAGCTATGTGGGTGACTGTATATGCAGTAATGACCCATCATGGTTTTTGATAAATCTTGTCAGATGACTCAGGTTGTCTGTCACAATATTTCAGATGACCACAGTTAGAAAGTTGGATGCACACAATTACTATGGTGATATGTGTTTATACATTGCACTTATTACCAATTTCTTTATAAATATAGTCTATTCATAATTATTATACCTATGCAACCATAGTTAATGTAACTGGATATATATGCTTGCAAAAATATTTGTTATTAATGCCTATTTCATTGTGTAAAGTGGGCAATGAAGTAGTCTGACATATTTTTATGGACTTCTCAAATAAATTCCCTTTTAAAAATTTAAATAAATGTCTTTTAAAAACTTTTTAAAGCTAGGCATGTTGGCACACACCTGTGGTCCCAGCTATTCCTGGGGCTGAGATGGGAGGATACCTGGAGTCCAGGAGTTTGAGACCAGCTTGGGCAACACAGTAAGACCCCATTGCAAAAAATTTATTTTTTTAAATTATGTTTTTCAGAATTAAATTTTTGGAACTGTGATGTTTTGAGATTTCAGCATTCAGGATTATGGTGCTCAGGATTGTGTCTATTGGAATTATGGTTCAAACCATCTTCTGATAAGTAGAAAGGGGTCAATATGTCAGTCTAACAGATAGCTATTGAGTGCAACCGAGATTCTATTGAAATTAATGTTTTGCTTTTGCCAGCTGCATGGAATTTCTCGGAGTTAAACCTGGGCTTCTATTGACATTAATGTTTGGCTTTGGCCATTAGTGCAGAAATTTCTACTATTTAAGTGAAGCCCTAATATTCCCAGATGAACAGAGAGGCAATATCTTAAGTCTGCACACTATATCTTAACTCCTATCTCTGGAGAGTAGTTCAATAGGCTGGTAGCTGACTATAAGATTTATGTAGTCCAGCAGAGAAATTGGATGAGGGATAAAATGACTGTTTAAACCTATATTACTGCCTTTTGAAATTAAGAGTTCCAAGGGAGTTGTTATATTTTAATATATTGAAGTCTAAAAGAGTATTCATTAATATGTATGCATTGATATAGTGGCCCAATTTGAAACTTAATTCAAACGAAGACCATGTGCCCCCAGAGATGAATGCTTCTGTCTAAATTGCTGTATGCAACAAAAATGAAATGCAGAAATGAGAGCTTGTCTTCCCTACAATTTGGAAATCTTGCTTTAATGAATAGTTGAGTCTTTTCCTATTTCAAAAATAGTACCTCCTTCAGAGTTTAAAATTTAAACCACATAGAAGGAAAAAAGGTCATGTGCACATAAAATTTTCTATATATAATATAGCACACTTCACCTGGGAAACTTTATGTATAAGCTATAGAATGCTATTCATAGATGATTCAGAAATATATTGAATTTGAGGGGTTTTTCACCCTCAGACAAGAGAAAGTGTGAGATAATTGATTCTGTATTTCTCTTTGCTAGTGTACTAACTAAAATATTGCCTACAATGACCCCAAATTACTTTAAAAATAAACTTCAAAAAGAAAAGAATTAGGAAATGTTATAAATTTATGAAAAATGCTTCATATTTTGTCTTTAATAAACTGAAGTTTCTCTGAAATTAGCATCTCTGGAAATGTGCTCTTCACAACAAACAATAACAAAATTCCATTTGGCTTTTTTTTAATCAAAAGCAAAAAAACAAAATCCTCATTCTCGGAATGCACAGGCTGCTGGAGAAGCCAGGAAGAGATCTGTATCATTACAGAGTACTTATCTCAGAGGGTTGTTATAAATATTAAATGAGAGTTATTTTATGTAATACATCTGAGATAGTGCCTGGCACATAAAAAGTATTCACTATTATAATTACAGAGAGACAAATAAAAGGTCAGAGTGCTATGGTTACAGAATAGAAGGATGAGAAAGGAAACTTCCAGGAGCTTAGGTGTACTTTAAGTGCATTTATCAAATAGTGATGCTTCATTATGGCAATGGGGTTAACAAGTTGCCAGTGTGCCACAAGTCCACATGCAGGCGAAGATGGAAACATTTTCCAAATCTAAAATGTAGTTAAATATGTTGTACTTTGTAATTGTATATGAAATGTTTCCCCTTTCAGAATTACAAGTCTCTTAGAAAATCATTTTATTTCTTTCTAAAGCCAAGTTATGATCATCTGCTATTTAGCACAGAATTAAAAGTGAGGAATAAAATCTACCAACACAACAAAGATACATCTTGCTTTGCATATCTTGAGGAAGGCAATCAGCAACATGGAAAGATTACTCTCTGTTGATTATTCTATGTTGAGAACCTTAAGATTCAGAAGGTATAGGATTCCAGCTAGGCAGTTGTAAACCATCTATTTGTCTTATGCAAGAGAGTCTCTTCAGCTTCCTGAACTTTTCTATATTTCACATACACATTCTAGTTCATACTTGTATTCAAAGCTTGGCTAGAATACAATTAAAAATATTCCAAAGTAAACTCAGCATATGTAACTCAAACATTCTACTAGAGTTTATTATTTCTAGTGCAATGGTGAAAAGATGGCTTGCCTTTTATTTTTAAACACTTTACCTGGGTGATAAAATAACCCAAAAGTCACCATCAAGAAAGAAAAATTGAGAAGCCAAAGGCCCTGGAAAGTCAAAGTATAACATCAGCTACAGAAAAGTAGGACTGCAGTTATACTCCTTTCAAAAAATTATTAGACTTTAATTTTTACAGCAGTTTTAGATTCACAGCAAAATTAACAGATGATACAGAGAATTCTCAGGTACCCCCTGCTCGCACACTGCATAGCTTCCCTTGTTATCAACATCCTACACCAGACTGGTACGTTCGTTCTGAGTGATGAACCTACACAGACCTGTCGTTACCCAAAGTCCATGGTTTACATTAGGGTTCACTTTTGGTGTTGTGCATTATATGGGTCTGAATAATTAGAGTCTCTCTCTCTCTCTCTCTCTTTTTTTTTCTTGAGATGGAGTCTTGCTCTGTTGCCCAGACTAGAGTGTCTCGGCTCACTGCAACCTCCACCTCCCGGGTTCAAGCAATTCTCCTGCTTCAGCCTCCTGAGTAGCTGGGATTACAGGTGCCCGCCACCACACCCAGCTAATTTTTATATTTTTATTAGAGATGGGGTTTCACCATTGTGGCCAGGCTGGTCTCAAACTCCTGACCTCTTGATCTACCCAACCCGGCCTCCCGAAGTGCTGGGATAACAGGTGTGAGCCACCACGCCCATCCTAGAGTATCTTTTTAAAAAGAATTCACCTTGTGGTGAAAAGAAAACCTGAGTCTGAGAATGAAACTGTTTTCAGTTGTAGTAAAATTGGAGCTGCAGCTCCAGAGACTGTGGCAAGGGTGTGCCCTCAGGCAAGGGCACAGACCTCTCAACCTAGAGCACTAATAGTTAAAGCTCGATAGCCTCAAGCCTTTGCATTGCTTTGTACTGGCTTAGTGGCTTTTACTGTTTAATATGTTTCAAAGGCTCTGGCCTTCAAAAGTAATGAAGTGCAAACATGAATGACAATTGAAACTTTAGTTTTACTGATGACTAAGAAGAAAGGGACTAGAAATAACACATTTTAGACTTTGACCTTGCAGAGAGTTCTTTACTCCTGTGAAGTGGATTGGGTGGAAAACAGCTTTTTTTCTTCCCTCCCACTTCTCCCCGCTGCCACCCCCCCTCCGCCACTTTCTTCAAGAATTCATATGTAAGCGTACTTTGTAGCATTTGTGTATGTATTGCAATAAATTAAACTAGTGTGTGTATGTCTTGCAATAAATTAAACTAGTGGCTTCCAAGTTGTTTGGCCTTGTCCCACAATACATTTTTATGTTGCAATCTATTAAATACAAACATATGTATCTGACACAAAATTATTAGTATTAGTTAAATTCTGGTCACAATGTATGTGACCCTAGTTTGGATGAAGATACAGTGAGTTAAACCTTCCTGCAGCACTGCCTGGTAGGCAACATTTTTAAAGGGAGAAAATTAAACCTGATTATTCAAATTTAGAAGGATAACAGATATATGATCAGAAGGAGATGACTATTAATGTATTTTAACTTATAAAAACCTCTGGCTGGGCATGGTAGCTCATGCATGTAATCTCAACACTTTGGGAGGCCAAGGCAGGCGGATCACCTGAGGTCAGGGTTGAAGAGCAGCCTGGCCAACATGCTGAATATAAAAATTAGTCAGACGTGGTTGTGGGCACCTGTAATCCCAGCTACTCAGGAGGCTGAGACAGGAGAATTGCTTGAGCGCAGGAGATGGAGGTTGCAGTGAGCCGATATGGTGCCACTGCATTCCAGCCCGGGCAACAGAGTGAGACTCCGTCTCAAAACAAAACAAAACAAAAATAACAACAAACCCTTCTGATAAGGTCTTATATTGAGAGCTAATGTCAATTCAGTTAACTGGTTTTTGGAAGAAATGTTCCCAAAATAATAAGATTAGCAGAAATGGGTGATTTCTAGTTTGGGGCTAATATTTTAAAGTGTTTTCAAAATGATCTGGACTAGATGGTATCCAGTTAATTCTTAAAAAAAAAAAATAGAAACAACAGGTGTCTGTATTTTTAATATTCCCCTACCCTTGGTATTTCTGATGCAATTTGTCTTCATAGGCCATTTTTAGAAATGTTTTCACAAACTAGAACAGTATTAATAGGCCTGAAGAGGGAAGTTCAGACTTGAGAAAATTTAGCCGTTAAAATGTTCAGGACTTCCAGTATTTAGTTTTCTAGAGACAGAACATCTAGAGGAGAAAATATTTAGATACAAGGATAGATCTGAGTAAGACTAGGTCAAGTTAAAATGTTTTTTTGTTTATGTAACCTATATGCCTATGTGCAACAGAAAACTGAATATATAAGTTTGTATCTCAAAGGAGAAGTTTAGATTTGGAGAGATTTGAAAGCTTTTTTAGGACTGCTGTTTAACAAAATATCACAGACTACTTGGTTTAAAAAACAGAAATTTATTTTCTCAAAGTTCTGGAGGCTAGAAGTTTAATGTCAAGGTGTTTAGAGTAGGATTGGTTTCTTCTGAGTCCTCTCTCCTTGGCTTGCAGATGACTGCCTTTCTTGCTGTGCCCACACATTTGTCTTCCCTCTGTGTGCAAGGCCCCTCGGGATCTCTCTCTGTGTCCAAATTTCCCTTCCCTCCCTTCCCCTCCCCTCCCTTTTCCTCCCCCTCTCCCCTCTCTTCCCCCTCTCCCCTCCCCTCCCCCTCCTCCCCTCCACCTCCCTCCCCTCCCCTCCCCTCCTTCCCTCCCACCCTCTCTTCCTTCCTTTTTGTTTTTGTTGAAACAGAGTCTCACTCTGTTGCCTAGGTTGGAGTGCAGTGGCACAGTCTCAGCTCACTGCAACCTCTGCCTCCTGGGCTCGAGTGATCCTCCCACCTCAGCCTCCCAAGTAGCTAGGACCATAGGCACACACCACTACACCTGGCTAATAGTTGAATTTTTAGAAAGGACGGGGCTTCACCATGTTGGCCAGGCTGGAATCAAACTTCTGACCTCAAGTAATCCGCCCACCTCAGCCTCCCAGAGTGCTGGGTCTATAGGCATAAAAAACCACAGCCAGCCCAAATTTCCTTTCCTTATAAAGATATCAATCAAGTTGGATTAGGGTCTACTTCTACGGTTTCATTTTAATTTAATGACCTCTTCACAGGCCCTGTCTCCAGATATAGTCACAGTGGTATGGCGGGGAACGCAATTAAGCTCATCACAAGTTCCATCAGAAGATAAAAGGACAGTAAATAAGCATATATGAAGCATGGAATCCTTAGATGCACTTACATCTAATGATTAATAAAGGGCTGGAAGTACATGACAACAACAGAAAGATGGTCAGAGAGGTATACAGAGAGCCAGAAGGGTGAGATTCAAGAAAGTGAATTTTTTTTTTATGTGGAAGTTATGATCAAGTTCAGCAGATATGTCTAATAATAGTAGTGAAGAAAAAATTATTTTGGATTGGATACTAGAAATTATTAAAGATCTTAGTGAAATCAGATTCTGATGTATGGTGCTGAAAGTTAGATTTTGCTGGGTTGATAGCTACATTGAAGACCAAAAGAATAAACACAACCAGTTTACCAAGCCAGGGAAATAATAGATTTTGAAACTTGTAAGATCTCACCTTAATAGAAATTATAAGCTGGGCTATCTTACTAGACGGGAGATGTCTTATTTGTTTTGGGCTGCTGAAATATATTAATATAACTGAATGACTTAAACAACATACATTTATTTTTCCTAGTTCTGGAGGCTTGGATTCTGAGATTAGGGTGCCACTATGGTCCAGTTCTGGTGAGGATCCTTTTCTGTTTTGCAGACAGCCACCGTTTGGCTGTGTCTTCACGTGATAGGAGAGAGAGAGAGAGAGAGAGGGAGAGAGAGAGAGATAGAGATAGAGAGAGAGAGAGAGAGAGAAAAGCTCTTTCTCTTATCTCTTCTTATAAAAGCACTAATTCCATCATGAGACACTACTACCTTCATGACCTAATTACTTCTTAAAGGCCCCATCTCCATATACCATCACATTGGGATTTAGGAATTCAACATGTGAACTTTAGGGGAAACACACATTCAGTCCATAGCAGAAGTGACTTAGAGAAGCATAACACCTGAGTCATTATATACTGAAAACTCAAGACAAATTCTGGAATGCTGAAGAAAAGTGCTAGATGGGTGTAAGATTTTTAGGAGGTTGTATGGGGGCAGCTGATACAGTTTTCCACAGGATTCTTCTTGATGTTATTAATACTATTAGTTGGATCAACTAATAGGAACGTCTTGGACCAACTAATAGTAACATCAATAATAAATCTGAACCTATGATCTGAAATGTATTATTATCTTATACTTTGCTTTTTTTCTCTATATCAGATGGAGTTGAAAAGTAAGTAAGTGATCTCTTTATCTCCCTCAAGTACCTTTAATAGTTAGAGTCAAAACATCAGAAAGTACTCTTTGTTGAGGATGATTTGATAAAAAGAATTCCAATAACAGGCTTAAGCGAAGTTTTGGTCTTATAGGAATAGAGCACCATAAGCAAATCAATACTAAGCTCAGCCATAAGTAGATATGATTGCTGATGTAATGGGTGAGTTGCCAACTGTCATGATGCTAGCAATTTTGATCCTGCAGTTGTTGGAATTTATATTTTGACTATATTGGGACCCTCAGTAGTTATATATTATTTTTCTTCTTTGTGTTCTCAAGTTTGAACTTCTGGTGTTAATTATGACTGCATACCTGAAGTTAAAAAATATAAAATTTTAGGTTATTATTAGAAAAAACCCCCCACATACTCCAGCCATTAAATAGTGCTGTTATTCTGTATTTAATTCTTGGTATTCTAATAAGTCATTTCTATAACGGGTTCCTGTGATCACCTTTTTTGTTTTTAAGTGTTTTAACTTTTTAAATTTTACTTTTTTCTTGCTCCTGGCATCTTAAACCAAACCTAAAAATTACCAATATTTTCCTTCAGTGAATAACATTATATGACTGATAAATTGTCAAGGTTCATTCAATTTCATGTCCTGCTCTTATAAATATTGGGGTGATCAAGGTATGCATTTTAAAAATGTTAACATATGCTGGGTGGTAATGGCTTGCACCTATTTGAGAAACTATTTAAAATACATTTAGGAGTAAAAGCATACTACTAAGGCAAAACTTACCTCATTGTACACTGAAATTATTCAGCTACAGATCTTCCTCATTTAAACTATGAATTAAAGATGAGAGAGATTGTTATTTAATTTTATTTTTATTTCAGTGATTACACAACTGACCCAAAAGCACACAGTAAATATTTGTTGAATAAGGAACTGAATTAGAAGTGATAATCAGATCAGTGTAGTACCGTTCCAAATGTAGGCCTTGAGAAGGAATGTCCTATACAGAGTAAACGGATACTAAAAAATTTAGTTCCTTCTTAGTTGAGGGATTGTGAAAATAAAATAAATGTTTCTAAAGAACAGCCTCCAATTTTTCACTAAGGGATGGTAGGTCAAGATAAACATGAATTGAAATAATCCAAGAGGTATGGAAACGGTGGCTTCTTCCAAAACAGAATAAATCTGCCGCAGCTATCACGGGTTTTCTACTCTACCCAAGAGTTCAATACTAATTTAAAAGGAAAGAATTCAGTCTTATCTGAAAATGGGCTGTTGTTCTATTTGTCTTGTTAGTAAGTAGCAGCCACAGAAACATATAGCCTCATTTAAAAGAATAAGGTACCACGTATAGTGTATTATATGCTCAGGGGTCAAGTGAAGGATTCTGCAGGAGAGTACTGGTCATTCTCATTTGTGGGAGGGTTTCTGGAGATACTCAATAAAAACCCTGGGCTCTGAGAAAGCAGAGTGAGATAAGGAATTAGATAGGAATTATAAAGACAGAACAGGGAAAAACAAAAAAACAGGAGAGCACACACCTACCATGCTTGTGCCCTAGAAGGCATCTATTAAGGGATGGAGATGGAAACCACACGGAAATAGATTGCTCACTTCCAGACTGATTAGCTATCTTTATGTGTTGTTTGCTACATGTGTTTCTTTTTTGAGGAATTCTTTCTAGGGTCAATGTGGAGAAGTGAAAATTCCTTGTTCAGAGTTTACTTAAGTCCTTGGTTTAGAACTGAAATCAGAAATTGTCATTTGAGCTTGATGTATTTTTTTTTATGGATAATGCATTAAGGATTTATTAACAAGGAGTAAATGGTAATTTTCTATTCCAATTAGTTCTGCCTTTTGGGGGAAGAAATTGATTTTCCTCATCTTAATGTGCGAAACTCCATAGTATCCCGTTTTTCATGGTTCCCAGAAGGGAATGAGGACATTTGGATACCAACAATTGAGGCATCATGCCTTAAAGGAACATAGGAAATATGTAGATCTTCCTCAGTATTTGTGGGGCATTGTTTCAAGACTGTCCTTGGATACCAAATTCACTCAAGTCCCTGATATAAAAAGGCATGAATTTGCCTATAACTTATGCCAATCATTCTGTATACTTTAAATTATCTCTAGAGTAGTACTAATACCTAATACAAAATTATGTAAATAGTTGTTACACTGTATTATTTAGGAAAGAATGACAAGGGAAAAAAGTCTATATATGTTTGGTACAGAGGCAATTTTTTTTTTCAAATGTTTTTCATCCCTGGTTGTGTAACCCATGGAAATGGGGTCGGGGAGTGGGGGAAGGCCGACTGTGTATCTATCTATATGTATATATGTACATATTTTTTTTTTCTCCAACTTTAGGTTGTCTTTTTTTTTTTTTTTTTTTTGAGATAATATCTCACTCTGTCGCCCAGGCCGGAGTGCACAACTCACTGTAGCTTCAACCTTCTGGGCTCCCACAATGCTCCCACCTCAGCCTCCTGAGTAGCTGGGACCACAGGTGTGTGCCACTATGCCAAACTAATTTTTGTGTTTTGTGTAGATAAGGGGTTTTGCCATGTTGGCCAGGCTGGTCTCCAGTTCCTGGGCTCGAGCAATCCACCAGGGCATTTTAGCCTGCCTGCCTTGGCTTCCTGCAGTGCTGGGATTACCAACGTGAGTCCCTATGACTGGCAGTTATTTCTTGATTTTGTTTTTTATTAGTTAAGTTCTCAAGCTGTGGACATAGTTTCATCTGGTATTGGTTACTTTTAAAAAATTATTTTATTATTACTTTTAAATAATAGAGATGCCATCTCAATATGTTGCCAAGACTGGTCTCGAACTCCTGGGCTCAAGCAATCCTCCCACTTCAGCCTCCCAAAGTGCTGGGATTACAGGCAGGAGCCACTGTGCCCAGCTGGCTACTTTTATTAAACACATTTACCCCTCAGTATTTTATTATGAAACATTTCAAACATATAGCAAAGCTGAGAGAAGTTTAGAGTGAATACTCTTATACACATAATTTAGATTTTACCACTGACGTTTTACTATACTTGTTTTATCACGTATTTATCCATCACTCTATTTATCCATAAATCCATGTTACTTTTTTTTTTAAAAGACAGGGTCTCCCCTCTCTTGCTCAGGCTGAAGTGCAGTGTTGCCTTCATAGCTCACTGTAATCTTGAACTCCTGGATTCAAGTGGTCCTCCTGCCTAAGCCTTCTGGATGTCTAGGACTGCAGGTGAGCCACTGCCACACTTGGCTCATTTTAATTGTTTTTGTAGAGAAGGAGTCTCATTATGTTGCCCAGGCTGGTCTTGAACTTCTGGCCTCAAGCAATCCTCTCACCTTGGCCTTCCAAAGTACTGGGATTACAGATGTAGGCCATAGCACCTGGCCCATAAATCCATCTTACTTTTGATACATTTCAAAGTAATTTGCAGCTATCAGTTTACCATCCTTCAGTACTTCAGCTTACATATTATTAACTAGATTATTAACAACTTTTAAAGATTATTTATAAATAGGCATATTTGAAGTTTATTATCAAGTACACTTTCAGCCTAAAACCTACCACAAATTTGACACTATATACCTAAAGGAACTACTACTTGAATAAAGAAGCCTGGGTGCCTTCTGGCTCCACTGAGAAATCAGTTACGGTCTTTTAATCTTCCCCTACTCTCACATTCTTCCCCTGCCAATTGTTTTTCCATATATCTGCTACTTCACGTGCACACTAGACACTGCTGTGACTCAAACCCTTTCTTATCTTTCACAGTATGATTCTAAAGAGTGTGTCTCTGCTTCTTGCTCTTTCAACCCATCCTTCTTGAAATTGCCTATTATTTACTCAAAACAGATTGGAGAGAGTTAAAGTATTGATTTTCTTGTTGCCTGGTTTATTGCCTTCAATGTAATTCAGAGATGTTAAATGGCACGGAGTCACTTTGTTGCATTTTCCATTACATAAAGGGGTAGGTTTCACTGGTGTTGAAGGAATGACCGGATGTTGTCAGACAGGGACTTTCACATCAGTTCATTGACTGATGCTTGCCTGGTTTGTACAGATCATCTACAGAGCTATTAGAAAAGCTTCTGGCTTTTTGCCTGATCTCAAGAAATCTGGACTTCTGGTCTGATAGGGAGCCTGAGACTCCATATTATTATTATTATTATTATTATTTTCTGAAATGGAGTTTCGCTCTTGCTGCTTAGGCTGGCGTGCAATGGCATGATCTTGACTCACTGAAACCTCTGCCTCCTGGGTTCAAGCGATTCTCCTTCCTCAGCCTCTGGAGTAGCAGAGATTATAGGCATGTGCCACCATACCTGGCTAATTTTGTATTTTTAGTAGAAACAGGGTTTTGCCATGTTGTCCTGGTTGGTCTCAAACTCCTGACCTCAGGTAATCTGTCCACCTTGGCCTCCCAAAGTGCTGGGATTACAAGCATGAGCCACCACACCCTGCCGGACTTTATATTTTTAAAAAGCTCCCAGAATTATTTTGACATACAGCAAATTTGGGGGAAATAAAAATAAGATTATTGGTCAAATGTTGCCAGTTTCTTTCTGGTGATCTTGACAAGTTATATATCCTCTTATAGTCCTCAATGTGTTATCTGTAAAGTGAAGGGATGGACCAGATATTACCTAAAGTTTCTTTGTTTTCTAAATTTCTGAGCGCAATTTAGTCCTTCAGAAGGAACATTCGTAGGACCCCTGTCTAGGGGAGTAGAAGGAAACATGAGAAATAGAAAAGCAAGTCACATCACCTGGGTTCGAATTCTTTTTGCGTGGCATTGTACAAGTCATAATATAATTGGAAGTTTATTTTTCTCTAAGATGGGCATAGTAATAATTCTTCCTGCATGAAGCGGTTGCAAGAATGAAATGTGTGGCACAATATATGACAAATTCTAACCACTCAAGAAATGTGCTGCTAATTTGTTTTGTTTACTGTTGCACATGGATGGAAGGGAATGGGAGGTAGAGAGGTTATGAGAGGAGGAAAGACCTCCTATTAGTTGTATTCTGGTGAGAATGAGCAGACTGGGCTCTAATTTCACCTTGATCTTCACCTCAATCTGTGTCCCTTGGCAAATCATAGCATCTCTGGGACTCCATTTCTTGGACTGAAAAATGAAATGGTTTAGATGAAATAAACTTCAATCCCCCTTTAAAGTTAAAACTCCATTCTGATGTGATTCTAATCATTTTTTCATGGCACTCCCTGACTAATGAATGCTGAGAATTGTAAAACTGATCATATTTCCTCTCTTTACTTTATCTTCTAAGTTAACTTCAAGTTGTATTTAGGACCAAAAATAATCAACACAGAAGACTTTAGCAGAGCTGGCTTCCTAGACATGCATTCTGTGAAGTCACATAGGGCTTTACGTTTAGAAGGGCCATGGTCCTGGTTTAATGCTCCTAGTTTAATATTGCTGTCCTGAAATACTTAATTTTTAACAAGGAACCTTGCGTTTTCATTCTGCTCTGTGCTCTGCAAATTATATAGTCAGTCCTGGATCTTAGTATATGTTTCTCTATTTTAGCCTCATCATATTTGTCATGCATCCTAAATTTATTGTCTTTTTTCCCCTGATTTCCCTATGTGTGTTTTTTGAGATATCATGTATTCATTTGGTAAATAGGCAGAGAATGGATACAGACATTATTCTTCTATGAAAATTTGCCTCCCAAAACCATAGCCATATTTGCCTTCTAATGTCAAACCTAACAGCATTTACTGTTTGTCATTCATTTTGGTATTAAATTATATATTACCTTGCATCACTACCTAACTTTGCCTTGTGGAAATACTAAAACTTCTCAGGTTGTTATAACCTCTTTGAATTTTTATATCCCCAACAGTGCCCATCTTCATGGGTATTGCTCCTAACAGCCTCCCAGAAAAATAATTTTTGAATTAATTTAACTGGAAATTGAATTGATTTAACTGGCTAAAACAAGAAAGGAGGGGAGATTTTAGCAAAGAGAAGGTAAAGAGGAAAATAACCCCAAAGGATGGCCACAGAAGATAATCGTTTATCATTGCTTGATTTCCACTCCAAAAACCACTAGGCGAGGTTTGGTGGCTCATGCCTGTAATCATAGCACTTTGGGAGGCCAAGGCGGGTAAATCACTTGAGTTCAGGAGTTTGAGACCAGCCTGGAAACTCCGTGAAACCCTGTCTCTACTAAAAATACAAAAAATTCACCAAGCATGGTGGCCCATGCCTGTAGTCTCAGGTACTTGGGATGCCGAAGTGGGAGGATCACCTTATAGTTAAATTGCACTCCAGCCTGGGTGACAGCAAAACCCTGTCTCAAAACAAACAAAGCAGCAGTACAGTGATTCTCAATATTTTTGGTCTCCAGAGCCCTTTACAGTCTTAAAAATTATTGTATATCCATACAGATTTTTTTTTTTCTTTCATAATAGGGTTCACTCAATCGCCCAAGCTGTAGTGCAGTGGTGCGATCTTGACTCATTGCAGCCTGGACCTCATGGGCTCAAGTGATCCTCCCACCTCAGCTTCCTGGATAGCTGGGACTACTGAGACACCACTACACTCAACCAGTCTTAGTATTTTTTGTAGAGACAGGGTTTTGCCATGCTTCCCAGGCTTATCTCAAACTCCTCCTAAGTTAAAGCAATCCTTCTGCCTCGGCCTCCCAAAGTGCTGGGATGAAAGGTTGGAGCCACAGTGACTAGCCCCCAGATAGCTTTTAATGTGGGTTATAGCTATTGCAATTATGTGAGAAGTTAAAACAAATTTCTACAGTAATTATGAATTTTTTTTTTTTTTTTGAGACGGAGTTTCGCTCTTGTTACCCAGGCTGGAGTGCAATGACACGATCTTGAGTCACTGCAACCTCTGCCTCCTGGGTTCAAGCAATTCTCCTGCCTCAGCCTCCCGAGTAGCTGGGACTACAGGTGCGCTCCACCGTGCCCAGCTAATTTTTTGTATTTTTAGTAGAGACGGGGTTTCACCTTGTTGACCAGGATGGTCTCGATCTCTTGACCTCGTGATCCACCCACCTCGCCTCCCAAAGTGCTGGGATTATAGGTGTGAGCCACTGCGCCCGGCCACGAAATTTTTTAAATAACAAAAATGTTACATGTTAATTTAATATTTTTTATTGAAAATATTTTTTCCAAACAAATTTTATGATGAATGACATTATTTCATGGTTTGCAAATCACTCTAATATCTGAGCTGATAAGAGGACAGCTGGATACTCGTATCTACTTTTCATTCTTTCTATTGTGATCCCATGTACCTTCAGTAAAACTGTAATGTACACTTGTGAGAAAATATGAGTATAAATGGCAAATAATGCTTTATGGTTATTATGAAAATAATTTTTACTCCACGGACCCCTTTAAAATATCTCAAGGACCCTAAGTGTTCCCTGGACCACACTTTGAGAACTGATTCAGTAGAGTGGCATCTTCCTGCCTGATATTTTTTGGAATCAAGATGGTAAGTTCTACACTGCTATCTCCATCACTTTAGCTGAGGTAGGTGGAATTTTGCTCCGAGGCTCAAAAAATAGGATACTTTATCTTCGTATTTGCCAACCTGTATTGGCCACCGATTTGCCCTAAAACTGAAAGAGAAAAACATCGGGAGATTTGAGAGTTGTTAAGGATTCTTTCCCTTCCTTACTTGCGTGTTATAAATGATGGACAGATGCAGAGAAGGAGCTGAGTGTGGAGACACCTTCATACAATGCTTTTATAAAGTGCTTTTAAAGTTTCTTAATCTAGGTGATTTTGTTCTATTTTTTAAATTTAATGTTGGGAAACAATGGGAGGTGGATCTGAATGAAACCTCCGGTGAAAAAAAAGACATTATTGAAATAATTACTGGAATAAATTACTGAGTCATTCTGGGTGTGATGTTTTATACATTTTAATGCATATTTTAATTGCTGTAATTTGAAAATATGTATCATGCACTCAGTTCCAATTCACTACTGTTGGCAGTTCTGCATTATCAAGTGTAGGAGTCCTAGAGTTGACAGTGATTATGCAGAATAATGTTATTGACAGGCTTTTGTCATAAGTGATATTTAATTTTGGGAGTCCTTTTCCTGCATTCCTTCTCTTTGCTAAAATCTCCTCTCTTCTTTTAGCCAGTTAAATCAAGTCAATTTCTAGTTAAATTAACTAAAAAATTATTTTTCTGAGAGGCTGTTAGAAGCAATACCCATGAAGATGGGCAATGTTGGGGATATAAAAATTCAAAGAGATTATAATAACCTGAAAAGTTTTAAGATGTCCACAAGGCAAAGTTAGATAACGATGCAAGGTTATATATAATTTAGTACTAAAATGAATGACAAACAGTAAATATGCTGTTAGGTTTGACATTAGGAGGGAAATATGGCTAGAAGTTTTGGAAGGCTACTCTTCACAGAAGAATAATGCCTTTTTTTATCCTAGGGATACTATATTAAAAAATAAGGTTCTTCACATTTACCTCTAACCCAAGAGTTTTCAGTGCTAACTTTGTAGCTAATCTTTATGAAACTGTTTTAAACTGGTATTTGGAACAAAATTGTATTTCCCAGTGGCAGATCAACAACTGGAGGCAGGAAGAAACTCTGAGGGAGCTGTAACTGGTTGTCGAAGATTAATGTTATGTGTTTAATAAATATGTCTCCCTAAAATTATAAGTAGACTGGCTTTAGGAAACACATAAGTAATTTTCATTTCTGTCTTATATATCCATTCAAAGCATTTGTCTGTGGCATTATTGTGATCTCATGAGATAACTGTCTTCCTTAGGGAAGAGAGACATTCTTACTTCTAATGTGGTCTCCCTTGCTAAACATCTGGGAAAGAGGCTGCTGCTGAGATTGTTAACTGGGACTCCGAAGGTGTATTTTATTCAGCAATCATGGGTTAGTGCAAGAGGGTAAGATTTACATTGAGCCTGAATGTCTTAGTGATCTTATGGCCTTGGGCAAATTACTTAATTTTTGAGGATCTGCTCTATGAACACATTATATTTTTGGAAGATTTATTGTAGTAATAATGTTGAGGATAAAATAAAGAGAATCTTGATACTCCAAAACCAACTATTTGGTTTGCTGCTTAATAGTCATGAGATAAGAATGTGAGCTAAGACACTTGCTGAGAGACTAACATAGAGGGAGCAGATGAAAGAGATTATTAAATAGCATCAGTAAGTTTAGTGCCTAATTGCATGCAGGTGGTATGAGAGTGGTATGACTCTTGGGCATGCTCTAGCTGCCAGAATTGGTTGTCTGATGTCATTTGCTGAGGAGTCTAAAAGAAAAGGTAATATGGAGGTGTGGTGGGTGCTGAGTTTTACCTAGGTCATGCTGAATTTAAGGTAAGAATGAAGGGGAGTGGGGAAACTAATTCCAGGTGTACAAGTGTAGTATTAGTTTATGTATATCGGCCTGAAGGTCAGGAGAAATTTAGGAGAAATTTGGGAGAAATCAACTCTTTATGTGGTAGATGAAGCCATGAGTATGGATAAAGTCACCCAAGAAAAAAGTGAAGAATGAGAGATCTGGGATTGCTCTAGACCAGGAAAAGTTGGCTGGCTGTCTTTCATGAGGTGGGGACAAGGGGAGGGATAGCATTAGGACAAACACCTAATGCATGCGGGGCTTAAAACCTAGATGACGGGTTGATAGGTGCAGCAAACCACCACGGCACACGTATACATATGTAACAATGCTGCACACTCAGCACATGTATCCCAGAACTTAAAGTAAAATAAAAATTTTTAAAAAAAAGAGAGAAAAAGAAGGAAGGATATACAGAGAACGATAGCTCTTTCTCCAAGAAAACCACGGCACACACAGACATTTGTGATAAGTTCTAACTATGAAGCAAATTAGCTTTCAATACGGGGCCTGTTTGGAATGAATTTAAGGGCAGACATGGTAACAGGGCTCAGCCAACAAAAGTCAGTCGTTGCCCCTCCCCAGACAGATGTGCACAGAGTGCCCTGGGTATAGATAGGCAGGAACCCAGATGTGCTCCCCAGGGGTGGGTACTCATGTGTGCAGTGCTGCCTTTTCAGTTTCTTCAGGAAAGAAAACCAAGCTTTGAGTGTCAGTATTAGTCAAAGGCTGGGGCTCTGCTCTAGGAGATGAAAGTGGCAGCGTGGAAATAACCACATGTGATAATCCCCAAAAGGCAGCGAGCCACAAGGCAACTGGCAGAAGTCTGTTGCCTCAGTAACATCTTCCCAAGTAGCCCAAGGTGGGATCTCTGGTGTTTTGATACTGCCTCAACCCCCAAAAATATTTTTCCCTCTTCCTCTTTCTCTACCTTTATTTTCTCCACTTGTTTAATTTATCGTATATGTATTTTTTAGTTGCCTATTTGGTATTACACATTCGAATCTTGAATTACCCAAAATTATATTTTTAATATTTAGCAAATGTAACAGAATGACTTGGGATTTCTGATTCTTTTAAATCTTAGGCAGAATACAAATTGAATTTTTTTTTAAAAGTCCCCTTATTCTTTTGATCTACTTAAAAGTGACCTCAACAAGTTATTTTAATTAATTAATACAGTGCTTTTATAATTGTAGCTTGTTCTTAATACTTTTATTGTCCTTTCTTCTCAAATTCTTTCCTTTTAAATTTCTTCCACTGTAAACCACCAACATTCTTTTTCAGAATAAAATTATAGTTATAGTAATACAATTCATATACTTAAAATATTAATAGTAACAAACTAACATTTATTAACCCTTTACTATGGACAGGCCATAAATTTTCATTTAATCCTCCCAACGTCTGTGAAGTGAGTACAGTACTGCTGTTATCCTCATTTTCATGATAAGGAGAACAGAGTACTGAATGTTGAGTAGTGTGCCCAGGGTCATGAGGTACCTAAGCAGATGGAGCTTGAATCCATGGTGGCTGCTACCAGAGTCCCAGAGCTTAGCCCTGTGCTATCGTGATAGGCCTGTGTACCAGTCTGGCTTTTTAGCTCAGGAAACGTTGTTTCAAGTTAGAGACTGCACAGAGGAACCAAAGCTGGTGTTGGAATGAAGACTAGGGCCCAGCACACCTTTCTCTCAGTCTCCTACCCTATTTTACCCAAACTTTCTCTCTATTATAGCCTTGCCCTACCCTTACATAAGAATAGTCATAGTTTTTTATATTAGTATTTCATGCATAATTTTCTTGTTTGTATGAGAAAAACATTGCTTATGTGTGGAGGAAGAACAGACATACTTCTTGTTGTTGTTTTTGAGCTGGAGTCTCCCTCTGTTGCCAGGTTGGAGTACAGTGGCGCGATCTCTGCTCACTGCATCCTCCGCCTCCCAGGTTCGAGCAATTCTACCTCAGCCTCCCAAGTAGCTGGGACTGCAGGCATGTGCCACCACGCTCAGCTCATTTTTGTATTTTTAGTAGAGACGGGGTTTCACCATGTTGGCCAGGATGGTCTCGATCTCTTGACCTTGTGATCCGCCTGTCTCAGCCTCCCAAAGTGCTGGGATTACAGTGTGAGCCATCATGCTGGCTGAACTTTTGTTTTTTATGGCTGGATATTTTTGAACTTTTAAGGCTGCTGCTTACTGGAAGCTGTTGCATTAACCATTATTGATAGGTACAGTAAATGTTAGGAAAAATACCAAGTCTCATTAATCATGGATCTTCCAGTTGTCTCCGAATTGAACGTTTGGCAGCTAATACAAGCACATTGACCCTTAGAGAGCTTCATGAAAGATTAATTTGCAAAACAGCTATTGTCTAAGTGGGAAATAATTGGAAATGAGTTCAAACCTCAGTCCAGCTAAGATATTTTGAAATTTTAGTTTTTAAACTGCCTGGTTGTTGAGGAAACAGTTTATAGTAAAGTAGACTTTTATTAGTCCACTTAATATAGAACTGATTAACATAGGTCTTCACAAGACAATTGTATGCTTAATGAAAATTAAATGCCTTTTCTCAAATATTTTCAAAACATTCTAAAGATTGAAAATACAAGTAAAAAATTACATATTTTTTGCCTCGCCATCTTTATCAACTTATTTGAAATATATGGTTTTTAAGAGTCAAATAATTGTTAATATATTCTGGCCAATCACTGGGAAAAAGATTTTTTTACAGTGATTATACCTGTATTAACTCATCAAACTAGCTCATTAGGTGCCATGATGATTTTCTTTCTTCTTCTTCTTTTTAAAGACTTCATTTTTTTTAAAAGTAGTTTTAGGTTCACAGCACAATTGACAGGAAGGCACAAAGGTTTCTTGTATTCCTTCTGTCGATGATGTTTTTAAAAGTCAGTATTCCAATTAGTACATTATAAGTACAAAGAAACTGAAATGACTTTAGTACTTTATAGCATATTATATGCATTTTTGGAAACATTAAATTATCTCTGGAACTCTTTCTATTAACAGAAAATATATGTACATATCCATATGTATATGTGATTCAGTTGTGTGTCTTATGTAAATGTTATCACACTCTAAGCTTACATGTAGTATTTTTAATGGTAGTAAGATATTTTGAATAAATGCATGAGGAGGAAGGAATGCAAGCGAAAGTTAATGATGTTGTCATATTTTCCTAGCTAGAGGAAGTCCAGGCTAGGCGTGGTGACTCACACCTGTAATCTCAGCACTATGGGGGAGGCTGAGGTAGGTGAATCATTTGAGGTCAGGAGTTTGAGACCAACCTGTCCAACATGGTAAAACCCTGTCTCTACTAAAAATACAAAAAATACACAGGGGTCTCACTGTGTCACCCAGGCTGGAGTACAATGGCACGATCATAGTTCACTGCAGCCTTGAGCTCCTGGGCTCAAGTGATCCTACTGCCTTAGCTTCCCAAGTTGCTGGACTACAGGCACATGCCATCTTGTCTGGCTACTTTTTTTGTGTGCTGTTTATAGAAACTAGGTCTTGCTATGTTGCCCAGGCTTATCTGGAACTACTGACTTCATGTGATCCTCCTGCCTTAGCTTCCCAAAGTGCTGGGATTACAGGCATGAGCTACCATGCATGGTCTGAATGACAATCTTTAAAAGCATCTTCTTCATATTTAGATTATTTAGACTAATATACACTGTGCGCCATTATTTGCTACTTTGTACAAAGAAAACCAAATAAGCAACCTGTAGATGTTATAAGCAATTTGGTAGTCAAACTAGTTCATATTAAAAAAAAAAAATCCCTGATACCTGCATACCAACCAGAGGTTTCCTTTACCTGTGGGTCATTCTCCCCTCTATCTTAGAGTTCTCTTTGCACTCAAGCCCTCCCTATAGACCCTCCTATTTGGAAGCATTTGCTGCTGGGCCCAGTAGTTCATGCCTGTAACCTTAGCACTTTGGGAGGCCAAGGCGGGCAGATTGCTTTAGGTGAGGAGTTCGAGATCAGTCTGGCCAACATGGAGAAACCTTGTCATTACTAAAAACACAAAAAGACGAATTAGCTGGGCATGGTGGTGGGTGCCTGTAGTCCCAGCTACTTGGGAGGTTGATGCAGAAGAATTGCTTGGAACCTGTAGGGTGGAGGTTGCAGTGAGCCAACATCAGGTCATGCACTCTAGCCTGGGTGACAGAATAAGATCCTGTCTCAAAACAAACAAACAAACAAACAAAAAGCATTTGCTCCATCATGAAAGGGGCCAGCACATTGGCAGATTGGCAGTCATTCCTATTCTTTTCTCCCAAAGCAGTTCCCCTTCATATATGGCAACAAAATATTATTTTCCAAGTATGCCAATGCTTTGCTGTTTAATCCTCTGGACTTTGTTGGAACTTAAAGGGTGGCTCTTTTTTTTCTACCACCTTATTTCAAAAGGACCATTACTCGCCTACCATTCTCGATTCACACCAATCACAGCCAACAACTTGAGGTGTGCTGTTATTTTACCTGTAGTCACTGAGGGGTTTTGCTTGTCAGAGAAGTCAGCATTTCCAAGAATGGAGAAGAGAGAAAAGAATAAATTATTTTGCATTGCTTTAAAATGTTTCAGATTTACACAGAAAGAATTCAACATCAGCCATATCACCTGTAGTTCACAGTTACCAACTAGACTGAAAAAATGTGCAGGTGCTTGCATAGTGTGAACAAAATGTGCACTTCTTTTGCTAAGGAGCAAGCTGTGCTTGTCACTGTTTCTGAATTTGACTCTTGACACTCTCTGGCAGCCTATTGAAGAAGCCACTCACTGATCAGAGGCAGAACTTGTCTTGGCATGCTTCCCATAGAGAATCATTTGCTCATGTTCTGCCCAAATCACAAGTCACCCTGCTGGGATGTCTGAAGGTGCAGATGGAAAGACAATGCAGGACATGTGAACTCAACTGAAGTGAGATAATTCCCAGGAAATCCATGGTTTTGATTTTGTAGGTCTTCTAAGACCTATTAATGGTAATTTGCAGAAAACTTCAATAGATTACTGACACCAGGTGGTTAGCAACATTTCAAACTCTCCAGAGCAGAATTCTTTGATTTTTTTTTTTTTGAGTTTAGCTGATTTGTTTAGGTAAAAATGACATAAGATTCACTATTTTAACCATTTTAAAGAGTACAGTTTATAGACTTTTAGTATTTAGCACATTTTTAAACATTTTTTCTTTTCTTTTTCTTCTTCTTCTTTTTTTTTCTTTTGGAGATAGGGTCTCCCTTTGTCACCCAGGCTGGAATGCAAGTGCAGTAATGTGATCTTGGCTCACTGCAGCCTCTGCCTGCAAGGTTCAAATGAGAATTCTTTGAAATTAAAAACACTAAGGTCATGAAGCACCTTAGCAATCATCTATCCCTGTTAATTGGGATATCCCATTGTCTATCCCTATAAATTGTACACATTATAAACCTGAGGCCAAGTGAGGCCCTTACTTGCCTGAGGTCTATATAGCCATAGCGCCAGGATTCCTGACCTTCAGTACTGTTGTCTTACTACTAGTTCAAGTCCAACAGTATGATTACCAATTATACATTTTGTCTCTCCATAAGATGATTATTCACTTGGGAAAAATCTAAAAGCTTCCAAATATTTCAGTGCCCATCCAGTCTTATCCACTAGAGAAGTGGGCCAAGCCTAAAGACCGACCATTATGCTTGTAATGGTGGAAATGACAGATCTGTTTGGGTAGGTGCCGTTACACATTCAACACAACTAAGCAAGTCCCTATTTCTGATTCCATGGTCACCGGGCAACAATCTTTTTATAGTTTGGCCTGTTGTGTAGGCCTGCCTACGGGAAGAAAATATTTTAATGGTGCTGAAGGGAATATTCCAGTCTGTATGATACTTAAATTGCTCATGATGTTTTTAATAAGTTGGTATTTAGGTTTTATCTTTTAAAAAGGCATCCTAAGGCAAGGTTGTATTTTCTACAGAAATTCTATTGTACTAAAAGGTTTATATGGTTAAAACATTTTTTTGGTAGGGTATATGAGTGAGTCTCAAAGCTAGCATTGCAATAATTAAAAAAGAGGGCCCTCCACAAATGTTTCTTTGAAATGATTATTTCTTTAAAATTATTCTTTTGTCTTAATTGGATGTTTAAGCCAAAATATAAGTCATGAAAATAATGCTGCAAATCTTTTGAAGTTCACAAACTTTATTTCACCCTATTACCTAAATAGCTGAAATATTTTTGAGCTACCTTTATGCAGATTTATAAACTTACAAATATATAGTTTTACAATCCAGGTAACTAAAGATATGTAACACTCTCAAAATAGCATCCAATCAGATGCTACTATAATTTCCATTACTCTTTGTGAAGATTCTCTTAAGTTTATAGTTCACTATTTCAGATTACCTTTAGTCCAATGTCAAATTTATTGGTATAGGAAGAAGCAAGGAAAATGAAGTTAAAATACTCTTTTACTGTTGCTTAATTTGTATAGAGAGTGACTGTTTCTATTTCAAATAAACTTTAATGAACTTGCGAAGTACCTGACTTTCATTAGTTGGGAAGTAAGACAATCTTTGAAATTAACAAGATAAGATTGTGAAACATACATACTCCACATTGTTGACATTTCAGAAGTGAGTACTGAACTGGGAAATGCAGGTTGTAGTGTATGCCAACCATGAGAAAATGCTTGTCTTTTTGGGGGGGGGGGGGGGGGTGGCGGGGCAGTTAAATGGACCTTTATTAGAACGTTTTAGCAGTTGTGTTTGAAGGCGGCGGCCCTACA
>CAUYQU010080838.1:0-12346 GCA_963574635.1 Cheracebus regulus | reverse complement strand
TATATGTGTCTAGGAATTTATTCATTTCTTCTAGGCTATACAATTTGTTGATGCATGATTATTCATAGTCATCATGTTACTGACTGCCTGATACTGCTTGTAGTGCTTTTTAAAACTATACAATCATACTTAAGAATATACATCATTCTTTACCTTAGGGACTTAACAAGTCAAATGAAGTCAACACAAGTAGATAGAAAAAAACCCTAATACCTTTATAATGTACAGGAGAAAGACAAAGACTAGACTTGTTTGCAGTAACTTTAGATAACATATGCATGGTTATAAACTTGTTACAACATGCTGAAATCAGGACCTAGGAAAGTAGAGAGAAGCCTAAGTGTCTTTTATTTTTTTCTGGCTTTGACTCATGTATTCAGATACTTACTGTTGGACCTCTTTTCATTCCATAAACAGCAGGTGGCATACTTTCTTTTCCGATATATATATATATATATATATATATATATATATATATATATATATTTAGTGTCGCTGTTGTCATCTGTTGAATTCTCCAGTGCTGTTGCTCTTTGTTTCTTGCATATATGTAATATACAACTCTGGAAATCCTTGAATAGTTTGGGCCCATAAAGGGTGAAATATAACCATAAATTTTTGAAATGTGTGAGTCATTAAGAGATAAATATTACATTTAAAATTCAGATAGATAAAACCAAAGTTGGATTTTCTGTTTAATTTAGAAAACTAGATGTCAAAAATAAAGTAACAAAAAGAAGTCAGGATTTTATCTCTTTTCTAGGCAGACTAGTAGAATATAACATTTTTATATTATCTTAAGAAGATTAATTACAATGATTTTTGCAGCTGGTGTTATATGTGTGTTGCTCTAAATCTTGTAACATGGTTTGTTAGTAAGTAGTCATTTCATAATCCTTATACTACTACTAATTTTAGTGCTTCATCATATATTTCCTTGTTCCATGTGTACAAGTCTTGTCTCACCATCAGGATTAGCCTCTTAAAGGAAGTGATAGGCATCTTTTGAGATGACTAGGATTATAGTGGGAGCTCATCAAATATTTGGTGAACTGAATATAGAAAGAGTTTTTTCACTTATATATCATTACATCTTCCCCCAACCTCCCCACCATCCAAGTCACTGATCCTGTGTTCATTGTGCTTGTGCCACTTCCATGCCCATTTCTCAGAGGTCAGTAACAGAACTGGAAGTCAAGTAACATTTTTTGTTCTGTCATTCATTAGCTTTAAATTTTTTTTAAATTTCATACCTCTAATGTAACTACCATTGATTATGTGCCAAGTACTTCACAGATACTATTTTACTTCAATCAACAATAACTCCCAATTTGGTACTTTTGAAAAATTTTTATATGGGTCTCTGAAATTTCAAGCGAATATGTGACAGAACCAGGATTTGTTCTTAACTGCTGCATTCCACGGCTTCTCAGGGATGCAACTGACACTTATTAAATTTAGGCAGATTGTCTCAAAAGTATAAACCATATCTTTCTCAGGAGATAGGTAATAGATACTATGGTAATGCTCTAAATTAATTAATATCCACAAGGTAGATGTTCATTCTTGGTTTTTTTTTTTTTTTGCTTCTGACATTTTGCTTCTGATTTTTGAAAGAATAATAGGTAACAATTTCTTCCTACAAAGGAAATTATGAATCTAAAATTATTTTCTATGTTAGAATATTTTTCTCGCTTGTTAAAAATAGATATTCTAAGATTTTAAAATCACAGCCAAAGTAATTCTATATTGTATTTATGAATTGAGATGTAAATGAAAATAATTTAAAAGCTACATTTTGTTCATTTAGAATTCTTTTAAGGATTCAGTTCACTTTTGAAATAGTGCCATAAAGTCTCTTAAGACTATTTAAGACTTAAAGTCTCTTCTGTGCTGTGGCGTGCCTTCCACTTATGCCTGTATCTCACTACTCTTAAGATAGGCCTTTTCTGTCTGTAGTCAAGTCTGACCACCTCCTGTTTTTCCCTCTTAGTTCCTCCCATGGAAATTCTTGAAAAATAAAGCAACATTTCAACCCACACTTTAATGAGTGAACTGGAATCCCCATCCCTTTAGCTATCTCAGTAGTGACTCATAGAATTGTCTAGCCCTCTCTTTCCTAACATTTTCCATTCACTGTAAGTTATTTCTTCATCTTCTTTTGGTGCTCAAAAGTACTTTTCATGTGTGCCAGCTGAAAAACTAGAAATAAAATCTATAGTTTCAAATTTGAGCGTGCTATTTGAACTTTTTAATACAGCCCTAGTGATCTGGTGTTTGGCAGAAGTGCCACCTGAAAATGGACAGTTAGGATGCAACTAAAAGCCACTTGACTATAATTTCTTAAATGTGACACCAAACAGCAATCTGACCTGCCTATGTCAATTTAGTACTCTTCTTGCCTTCAGTCTTTTTTTTTAAACCACATATGAGCTTTTCTAGAGGTACCTTAGGCCACACAGAGAATCCAGGCACTTAATTTCAAAGTATAATTAAGTAATGGCTGCTTGGTGGAATAAGGTAGTATCAGAGACATATGTCAAATGTAATATTATGATATTGATATAAAATGTGCTTATTGGGAAAACTTGAGGTGATAGGCACCCTAATTAAATGATTTGTACAACCACAAGTGTTCATGCTTCATCTGACCACTCATTTGCTTCATGTTTATAAATAATAAGAGATAAAAATGCAAAAATATTATAGAAGTCAGAGAAATTAATCTCTAAAGCACATTCTAGCTTATCAAAGATAAGGGATACATTATCTTTAAAAACTTGCCTTTTACTTTAAAGGGCCACTTTTATCAGTCAGAAATTATGTCTTTGATATTGTTCCTCATCAGAAGCAGAGCTACTAGTGGGAAAATATCAAGTTAGATGACCTGGGATCTTGCTTGTTCTGCTGTGGTAGCTATGGTAGCTGTGGTATGTGACCTTCTGTGAATCAGTTATTTCATCTCAACTTCAGTTTTCTATCTCTATAAAATAAACATTTCTTGCCTTGCTCATCTTGTGGGATTTTTGTGAGCACCAAATGAAATGATACAGATAGGAAATTGCACTGTAGCTGTAGATTATTAGTCAGAATTCAAGGGATCTTTTCAAATTGCCTTAACTTTCTCTAGAGGTGCAGATCCTGGAATTAGGAACAATTTTTAGGTATTGATACGTTCAGGGCTTTAACAGGTAAAATAGAGTTGTGATTTGTCAAGCCTTGGGGAAAGTTTTGACATATAGTCTGGCATTAGGGGAACAGTGACAACTTTTGTCACAGTAGCCTGTCTCAGAAGAAGATGTTCACATTTGGGGGCAGGAACAAAGAGGTATTCACACTGCCTTGCTCTGTGTTTTTAATCTTCCTTCATAAAGGATATAAAGAATATAGCCTCAAGAGAACTCTTTTCTAGTCACACACACACACACACACACACACACACACACACACACACACACACATGCACACAAACACACATGCTCATGCAGTAGTACATTGAAGGCTAACTCTGGGGCATCCATATGGATGTCATAGAGGAAGATAATTCATAAAATAAAACAATAATAACAAGAATTACCCCATATCAAATAATAAAAGACCCCAGCAAAGTACTTGCTATCCAAGCATACCTTAATACAGTCATATGCCAGATAACAAGGCATGAACATGGTAAAAAGTGTACTGCATGAACAACAGTGGTCAGAGCAATGGGCTATACCATACAGCCTATGTGTGTAGTAGGCTATACTAGCTACGTTTGTGTAAGTACACTCTAACATGTTTGCACAGTATCAAAATCACCTACCTGTGCATTTCTAAGAACATATCCCTGTTCTTAAGCAACATAGACTGTATATTAGTCAATACTTGGTGATATGGTTTGTCTCTGTGCCCCACCCAAATCTCATGTTGAATTGTAATCACCCACATATTGAAGGAGGGGCCTGGTGGGAAGTGATTGGGTCATTGGGGTGGACTTGCCCTTTGCTTTTCTTGTGATGGAGTTCTTATGAGATCTGGTTGTTTAAAAGTGTGTAGCACTTCCCCCTTCTCACTCTTTCTCTTGCTCTTCCATAGTAAGATGTGTTTGCTTCCCCTTTGCCTCCTGCCATGATTGCAAGTTTCCCGAGGCCACCCATGCTTCCTATAAAGCCTGAGGAACTGTGAATCAATTATACGTTTTTTCTTCATAAATTTCCCAGTGTCAGGTAGTCCTTGATAGCAGTGTGAGAATGGACTAATATACTTAAGTTTGCAAGAACTTGCTATATTTGACTGCCATATTAAACATAACAGTGTTCATGGTTTAGGAACATTTAAATATTAAAAATATAATTGAAACACTTTCATATTCCAACAAATTGTTACCTGATTTGCTTTAAAAGAACTACAAATATCAATATATGATCTCAGCATATCATATATATAAGCATTTATAAGCAATATATGATATAAACATATAAATATTAACAAATATCAATATGATTATTCATGACCTGCATGATTTCTTGCCATCTGCTCTAAGAAACTTGATTCTGATTCTATTTAGGCTAAGCAGCATTATTTTTTGTAACATGCAATTTTAGTACATATTTCCAGATTAATGGTGAATGTGGTTCAGATTAGAGACCAACTCTGGATTCGTGGTATTTTTTGAAGTTGGTAGAGTGAATTTTAGGCTCATATTTTAAAAATAAACTTCTAATTTTAGAATTATTCAATTTAATTTATAGAAGATTTTTAAAGATAATAGTTTCCTTATATCCCGGACCTAATTTCCTCCATCGTTAATGTCTTCCATTAACATGACCCATTTGTCACAATTAATGAACCAATATTGATGCTTTTTTATTAAGTTCATACCACATTTAAATTTCCTTGGTTTTTACCTAAAATCCCCCCCTACTTTTTTTGTTTCAAGATCTCATCTGAGATACCACATTACATGTAGTCATCAGATTTCCTTAGGTTCCTCTTGACTGTAAAAGATTCTCTGATTTTCCCTGTTTTTGATGATCTTTATAGTTTTGAAAATTACTAGTTAGGTGTCCTGTAGAATTGTTCGATTAGTATTTGTATTATTTTTGTCTCATGATTACACTGGGGTTATGAGTTCTTGGGAGGAAGACCACAGAGATTGAGTTAAACTCACTTTTTGCTCTTTCATAAAAGTTGCATAGGGTAACGTTTTATCTTTTCTTTAAATTTTATCTTTTCTTCTATGTTGCCTTCATTATCCTTTCCTTCCCTGGTTTCTTTTCTCCTTATTCTGTCTCCTTCTTCCCTTTTTTCTCCCCCTCTTCTTTCCCTCTTTCCTTTTATTCTCCCTCCTTTCTCTTTATTCTCAAACAAGTCAACAGCATTTGCTAATTCAGTACTATATTTCCATACATGAAGACTCCATAGCTCTTTATTTTTTCACATTTAACTAAAAATACTTACCTATTTTGTTGCCACAAGAGGAAATTTATGTATTTGTTAAATTGAGTAGACAGTGATTGAATGTTGCTTATATTCCTAATTGGGGCATAATAATAGTCTTTGTTATTGTGGAAGTGAATTTTAACAGAAAATATGATACATGTTATTTGTAGCACCTAGGGTAAATATTTTGAATTTATCCTAGAATTTAAGTATTTCTAGAGTGTTAAAGATCATGAGACACAAAAGCTCTATTGAGCCTAACAATTTCGTTTGTTCCCACCCACTTGTTCTAATCTCTTGTGCTCAATATTCCACTCACATTTCAAAATCAATGACCTAGAAAAGATGAACCCAGGCATCAATGTAGACAGACAATATAAAACAAGAATGGAAGGCAACATGTGTACAAGTGGTATGCTAAAAATGAATACATTTAATTTACATATACTAAAGATGGACATAGACTCATTTTGTATGTTGTCATATGAAATTTCTTAGTGTTAGTGTGTCTTCTGTTAGCTTCTCTGCCTAATAAATTTCTTTACTTTGATCACAATTTTATTATTTCGATATTACAAGTGGAACATTTGGCAGAAAGTGACTGCATCAGACAAGAATATGGAAGATTAAGGAATGAAATTAATGATTCTTATTTCCAACATTTCTACTTGTTTTGTACTATCATGCTTCTTTTGAAATGTTTAGCAGCATTTTACCTTTGCACTAACATTCCAGTCACTGGATAACAATTTAAATACTTTAAGTACATGATGATATGCTATATATTTCTAGAACTAAGTAAAATGCTAGCATAGAGGCATAAGAATTATTTATTCAAATTTTATTTAATCTTTCTGTGTTATATTTTTATGTTTTGATTATTAATAATGGCATATATTATTTTTTGAAAAAAATGAATGTTATTGGGCTTTGTTGCCCAGGCTGTAGTGCAGTGGCTCAATCTTGGTTTACTGCAAACTTCGCCTCCAGAATTCAAGCATGTTTATCTGCTTCAGCCTCCCAAGTGGCTGGGATTACAGGCGCCTGCCACCACACCCAGCTAATTTTTGTATTTTTTTGGTAGAGATGGGGTTTTGCCTTGTTACTCAGGCTGATCTTGAACTCCTGACCTCAGGTGATCCTCCTACCTCAGTCTCCAAAGTGCTGGGATTACAGATGTGAGCCACTGTGCCTGGCCTATAATGGGAATATTAGTATGTTTCATACTGTAGGGTTCCAAATCCTGCCTCTGATGTGTAAAGAATTTACTCTTCTTAATGGCCTTTATGTACTTATTAGTTACTTAGTTGTTGATGCTAACAGAGGAATATAAGTCCCAAAAGATCAGGGACTTTGTTTTGTACGTTGCTACATGTCCTTACAACAGTCCCACTTGTAGTACACACTCAACAAATATTTGTTAAATGAATTAATTTTTTAAAGACAGTTGCTTTTAGAGATGATACTACTGACAGTCATTCTGATCATAGAGAGTAGTTATTAGTCAAAAGATTTCTTTGCCACATGAATCAAACATAAAGATGAATTGTTGACAACTGCCATAGTCGTCTTCTTTTGTCACTGTTTGGAGAATCTGACTTTTTGAGACACTGTCTGTTAAATATCCAGTAAACTCAAAGTCTTTTACTCATAAAAACAGCTCCATTCATTGTAATTTTACACTAGCAGACCACACAGCCATGGTTCTCTCCTAATTATTTATAACCATGTGGCATTTTTGGGTCAGTGGTTTGTTGCATTAATTCCAAACTCTTTAAACTCTTATATCATATGATGAACTGTTTTGACATTCAATGTAATTTCTGTTTAGATATATTGCCCAATTCCACCATTTATTAGTTATTTGACAGGGAGCATAGCACTTGATTTAGTTATATTTTAGGTTTACATTTGTAAAATGGAACTAATAATAAAAAATCCATTCTGACAATCTCATAGAGTTTTGGTAAAGATTAAGAGATATAATGAATATTCAAATTTATTATGAATTGTGCAAAGTAACCACACAATGTGCAAATTATATGTGCAAATATATTGTTAAAAATTTGCTTTTATATGTTACAGAATAAAAATAATATATTAAGTTAGTGCAAAAGTTATTGCAGGTTTTGCTGTTACTTTCAATGGCAAAAACCGCAACAACTTTTGAACCAACCTAATGTTTGTTAAATAGTATTAGAATGATTGGCTAATCATAAGCTATAATCCTGTCCTTTCTTAAGTGGAAGAGTGTAGGTGAATTCAAAGTAAAATAGTTGCTTCTTCTTGATTGAGAAATGTATTCTTGCTGGGAAATGGTTTGCTTGGGTCTTATCCCAAGATGCATAGAAGTTTCTAAGGCTATGAGCCTCAGTTGATCTATTTGACTTATTCAGTCTAAGAAATATTTCACAGTATTTTCCCAAATGTAAAATATATATACCTTGTCCTGGAAAATACAAAAATAATTGAAATATTGTCTGGAGATGTTCATTTTGGGGCTGTAATGAATTAGAAAATTCTCTGAAACAAGTCATATTCCAGGTCTCCTGCTTTTTTTATGAGTTATTAGTAAAGACCTGTATAATATAACTTCTTATTGTATATTCCTTGATATTTTGCAAAATATAAGAAACAAGACACAAAATGGATTTAGAGAGTTTGCATAGTAATTTCAAGTATAGTAGGAAGCAGTAGCACCTATACCTACAAGTGTATAAATACATGGTATTTATTTATTTATTTATTTATTTAAATACAGGGTATTTATAGTATAGCAAAATAAATGCTGCAAAAATGTTTAAATGAAATTTATTAAATTATTGTAGGAAAGAGTATGGATCATTAAAATTCAGGGTAAAGAAAATCTGTGCTGGAATGATAAACTTAACTAATTTAAACTTTCTGTTTTAGTTTATTTAGGCTTCTGTAACAAAATAAGACAAACTGAATGACTTATACACAACAAAAATTTATTTCTCACAGTTCTGGAGGTTGGGAATTATAAGATCATGGAAGCAAATTTGGTATCTGGTGAGGGCCTCCTTCTTGGTTCTTAGACAGCTGTCTTCTCTCTGTAATTTCACATGCTTGAAGGGATGAGAGAGCTCTCTCAGGTCACTTCTATAAGGACACTAATTTTATTAATGAGGGGTCCACCCTCATGACCTTACGACCTCCCAAAGGCCCCACCTCTAAATACCACCACACTGGGGATTATATTTCAACATATGAATTTTGTGGGGCACAGACATTCAGTTTATAGTAATTTTCATTTGAATAAACTTTTGCATCAAAGCTATTTATAAATAATTTCAAGTTTTCTTTTGTCTAGTGGTATATCTTCCTGTCTTATTCTTGTAAATTATTTTATACATATTTCATCCTGGTACTCACACTTGTAATGACAGAAGTTAAATTCAGCAATTTTTCTAGCCTTTTAGAAATAAACTACCTTATAATAGTCTCGTTATAAAAATAATACATCTTTCACTTTTAAATTTTGTTTTGATTCACTTTTTAAAAATTAGGTTTTGATGTCTGGTTAATTATTAACAAAGCAAGAGGATAATGCCATTCATTATCTTCCATCAAAATTTCCTGAATGAAAACCAATAAGGTGAAAATATCTATTGTAATTGAGAAATAACTTAATTTTAATTTTCCAGAAATTAAAAAGTTTTGACTCTCCAATGGGAGTAAAATTTTTTTTTCTAAAACTACTGCCCCAGTGTCTGACCAGATGAAGAATATCTATTTCAGCTTATCAAGAAAAGGAATATAAGAAAAATGCTATCAGATTGTGATTTAGAAGAAATGTGGTAGAAAATATTCACTAAGGTTGTTTTGTATCGACTTAGTGCATCTCCAAGGTTTCTATGATTTCTTGTTCTTGACTGAACTCTCAGTGTCAACTGCTGGCATTCTGGGAGTGGGGCTATTAATTTTCCTAAAAAGAAAACCCTTTTAGTTTTAGTACTAAAGGTAACATTTCTGGGGGCACTGTTGACCTCCTTGTACCCACCCACTTTGGAAACCTACATAGATTCCAAGTTTTCCTGAAGGGAAGAGAAAGTTTCTGACTACCAAACCCATATGCATATACTGCCAAAGGGGACTTGCAGATCACCACTGTTTTGCCCAGTGTATTTTGTCAAGTAATAACTAGAGACACTGACAACTGGCTATTCTTTTAGAATATTTTTAGTGAGTCTGTATGAAGACACTGGATCTATGAGTATCTGTATCTGATGACAATATGGAACAATATATTTTGACTTTACTTAAAAATACATTGTGCATCCATAGAATCCCTGTATACTTTGTGGCTAGCAAGAGTTTTCTTGTTTTTAAAACCTAGTGTCTTTCCAAACTATAGCCTGAAAAGACTCTTGCATCCCCTGATTCTTAAGTCTAGGAAAAATGGTTAGGTGTGCCTTTGTAATGTCTGTGATGTTTGGTTTTTAAGGGGATAGAAAGGGGTAAGACTTTATGGTGATTGACCTGAACTCACAGGTAATAATTAACCCAACCTTTGTGTTTTCAACCTGTTATTTTGTGAAACAAGCCATACTTGTTTTTGCTTACTTGATTTACCTTAATTCTGTGATGTGCTTCCATGAATCTTGGGGTCATGTTGAGAACATTTTGATTGATTTACGTTTGTATATAGTTCTTAGATAATTAAAAGACCTATGGTCAGAGGTCTTGTTTTGGATTTTGGATATTAATACTATTAATAATTAGTAATTTTATTCATTACTTAGTATGGGTCAGTCCCCAAATTTTGTATTTTGTATGTTTCCTAGTTTCATTTGTACATATAATTTTTATTATCTTCATAGTACAAATGAGAAAATAGAGTTAGAGTGGCAAAATGACATCCCCAAAGTTTTATAGTTGATGCATGGCAAAGCTGAGATTCAAATACAGATCTGTTTTACTACAAAAATCAATTTAAGCTACAATAATGAGCATTCATAACATATAACTTTTCTAAATTAGCAAAATAAAAAAACTAAATGCTAATAAATTAAAATATTTTTTAGACAGAATTTTTGGTAATTAAGCAACAAGTTTAATAGATGCAAGAAAAATGAGAACTCAAAAATTTTGAAAATTACCAGAAAGTATGAAATAATACATCATTGCAAAAGAGAAAATAAATCTTATGTTTTAAAAATATATTAAATCTAAGTTCTGATGCTATTTTCCAGAAATAATACAGAAATATTCCAACTTGTTTAAATATAATTTTTACAAGGTAGATTTCTAAAATGCAAGAGACTTAAGTGAGTCAAACTTATGCAATGTGACTCCTAACTGAGCAATTCTTACGGAAAATTTAAATGTGGCAATCAGACAGTAATTTTATGCAATCTGGTCAGCATACACTTGAAAACTCCAGCACGTATTTAACAGTCCTTTGGAAATCTGATGTCATTCATAAAACCGAAAAAATTCCCAGATTTTTCTATGTCCTTAACCTCATAGGACACAATTTACTGTAAGTAAGCAACAGGGGCTAAGGCATCTCAGCAGACGTGTAATCCAGTAAGTATATGACATTAAATAGCATGTGGTGGTTATTACACATTGTGAATAAAAGCCCTAACACAATCATCTCCAACTCTGTTCTCAGAGTATACGCTGCCTAATTTGGAGAAACGAAATGTAGAACTTGGTTGATGAGATAAAAATTTGAAATCATAAGCATTCTGCATAGTGTGTTTGAGACAGATTTGCGCAATTTTCTAGCAGTTTTGTTGTGTAACTGATAGGAAGAAATATGTATCACTATTTTTCTTCCAGGACAGGAAGATAGTTATTAGTCTAAACCATATTAAATTGCTGATGTTCAGCTAATTTTGACCTAAAAAGTGAAAATTTCATAATGTTAAACCTCATACAAACACTAAATCAATTGATATATCATGTTGGATTGTTACAAATGATTGAAAAGAATACTGTTATTTGGAAAAAGAAGCTTTCTGTATTTTTATATATTTTTGAGTTAACAAATTAGTTGGTGGTTATTTAGAGGGGAAGGTTTAAAATACAAAACAGAGTAAACTAATAGTAATCTGTCAATTATGCCTCCAAATTATGGACAGTAGCATTAATTACAGGAGATTGGAATTTTAGAAGTAAATATTCTCTTTTATTTGAAAAATAATGTAATTAGGCCAGGCGTGGTGTGGCTCACACCTGTAATCCCAGGACTTTGGGAGGCCAAGGAGGGTGGATCACAAGGTCTGTAGTGTGAGACCATCCTGGCCAGTATGGTGAAACCCCGTCTCTACTAAAAATCCAAAAATTAGCTGGGCATGGTGGCAGGTGCATGTATTCCCAGTTGTTTGGGAGGCCAAGGCAGGACAATCTCTTGAACTTCTGAGGTGGAGGTTGCAGTGAGCCGAGATCAAGATCATGCCATTGCACTCTAGCCTGGGTGACAGAGCAAGACTCTGTCTCAAAAAAATTAAAAAAAAAAAAAGAAATAATGTAATTTAAAAAAGAAAAATAAGAGAGAGATCCAAGATGGCTGATTAGCAGCAGCTCAGGATTGTAGCTCCCAGTGAAAGCACAGAGAGCTAGTGGATGCCGCACTTTCAGACGAATTTTTGTTGCCCACAGACTGGGAGATTCCTGGTGGAGGAGCCCCACAGGTCGCCAGCTTGACTCTTTTTGACGGCACCTGGCGACTATTTTGGATGGCGTGGCTGTTTTGCTGGCACCCCGGCGCGGTGCTTCTCAGTGCGGAGTATACGGGACTGGGTGCCCTTTTAGTAAGGCTCTGATTGTCCCATCCCCAAAAAAAAAAACTTCAGTTGGAAGGTCTGAGGAATGAGAGTTTCACATCAAGCACAGCTGAACCCGGGAAGGCCCAGCTCTGTGGGAAAGGGGCGTCCGCTGTAGTTTTTAT
>CAUYQU010080835.1:0-16205 GCA_963574635.1 Cheracebus regulus | reverse complement strand
TCAATTCCTCCCGGTTAATCAGAATTAATTTTTTAATAGCGGGTCCATCCACCGCTTTGTGATCCTTTTGAGTCCTTAATCTGCCCAAAATTTATTCATGTGTGTTTAATACGTGGGTTGGTTTTTTTTTTTTTTTTTTTTTTTTTTTTAAATCACAGAGACACAATGAGAATGCGTGCAGACAGCTGAATCCACCACCTGTCTTTCTGACTGATTTCTGCAGCAGGAAAGAATCATTCACTTCCTGCATTGACAGTGGCTGTGGCATCCTGTCATCTCAGTAGCACTTTTATTCTTTTTTTCCATTCATCTCTGTTATCTTCTAATATGAAAACCAGTATATAGATGCATAGATTATTTGTCCTTGACTTAGCAGAGACAGCTTAGTGCTCTCCAAAAGAAAAGAAAAAAGTATATTTCTTATGAACAGAACATGATAAATACACCATCTCTTTGTCGTATTCTAATCGAGGCTCCCATTCCTTGTGACCTTGCTGATTCCTAGGAAGTGCTACAGAGCTGATCATTGCCTCCACCATTTCAGGTGCATTTTTGCTGACCCTCCTCTGAATGATGACTGGGATGGTCCCACCGGCTACATCGTCTCTGGCTTCCTTCGCTAACTGGCTTCCTGCTAGGCTTGGTTTGGCTCATGTGAAGCCCTGGTTGATAGGGTAGGTGGAAGGAAAGGAAAATCCAGGGCAGTTCACCACCCTTGATATATTAATGATTCAAATTTTTGCCTCAGCACACGTGCAGATTACCTGGGATCCTCAGCAGAGAATAGCCACCTCTGGAAATAGTAGGCCCATGTATGTGAAGAGGCTACTGAAATTGCCACCTAGATAAAATGGGAAATTTTGGCTGAGAGGTTCTTGGAGGTTTTGATTGATTGGGTTCTTGAAGAGTACATGAGCATTTTCCTGGCAGATCTACTCATGACAGACATGCCAGGAAGACAGAAAAGAAGATGAGCAGTTTTGGAAACCCAAAGTTAGTCTATGGTGTGCTTGCAAATGGGATTAATTTGTGAATTTGCAGGACTTTGTTTGGGGGCATGATAGGAGGTGAAGCCAAAAAAAGAAAAAAATGGATTGAATCCAGTATATGAAAGACCCTGTGTAATAACTGTGCTTTCTCACAGGGTGAGTTCACAGGAGCCAGAGAGAACTCTAGAGTGGGGAGATGGGAAGAGCAATTCTGTATATCCTCTACATTGTATACTAAGCTTCTATAGACTATTCTATTTGATGAAAGTGCACTGGCTTAAAAAGTTCAAAATCTACTGTTGTGATGATAGGAAAGGTACTGGTCAGGGTTTTTAGATGCCTACGAGGGAATCGTCTCTAGCTGGTTTAGGCAGGGTGGGATACTGAGGAACAGAGTTCCCAGAGTCATGGAATGGATCAAGCAGTGGAGTGTAGGCCACCTTCCCAACTGACTCCCAGAATGGCCATCAGAATCAGCTCACCAAGGGGCTGGCCACTGCGGAAGGGGTCAGGAAGCTCTGAATCGGGAGATCCACTCGCCACTGCTGTTCAGAGCCCCTCCAGCTCTGCCATGGCCCCTGACCACAAAATGATGCCCCTGACTCTGCCTCATTCCCTGCACCACTGTTTCCAACAAAGCCTTGCGTGAGCCCATCTGCTTGGCAGAGTCTAAACCACAGGGCCACATCCCAGCAGCAAGGAGGCCAGAAAGTGAGGCTTCTGACCTCTTATTTTTGCATCCTATGTTGGAAAGACAGAAATTATCCTGCAAGGCGCTATCAAATTGTGGGGAGTGTGATCAAAAGATTTGGGACAGGTGTCCACCTCAGGAAGACATATTTTTTAAGGGAAGGGAGAGTAGGATTAAATTTGCATTTTAGAATATCATTTTTATGAAGCCATTTGTTTTTTAGCCAAGGCCAGTCCTGATGACTGTGTGAGGTCACAGACGGCTAGTTTCTCTAGCTAGCTTCATATTTTCTTTTACAAAGTTCTCTGAATTCAAGTTAGCTGTTCATTAACTTTTATGCCACGTCTCAAATCATCTTTCACTTGCATGGCATGACCTTGGAATCCTTTCCTGGCGTCTCTTTCATGCGGTTTAGCGAAGACTCCCTGCTCCCTCAGGTGTAGCGGCCTCTTGCCACGTGAGGAATACCCTCATAATGTGACGGTCAGCCATAAGCCCAGGCCTTTCCAATGTCACTGCTCACAGTGCATAACATACAACAACTGCTTATGGCAGCCTACTCAAGGCCCGTCATTCAGTCTCCAGGACCCTCAGTAAGGTTGGGCTGGAATTTCCTGTTGCTGTGGAATACAACATGAACAATTCCCACATAATGAGTCACTAAAATGAATGAAATATCATTAGCGCAGTGGACACTGTGATGTGCCACCAGATCCCCGTTGAGGGACTTGTCGCCCGGCTTCTGGGAGTGATGACCATGGGGAGTCTATAGCTGCCAGGCAGGCCCTTCAGGGGTACATCGGCTGAAGGGGGCTGCCTAGGCAAGGATAATGCCATTCCCGGGACACATACATCCAGTGACTGGTGCTGTGGGGGTACAATGGTGTAGCCATCTTAGCCCACCTTGGGACACCCTAGATCCCCCGCTGTGAGGTTGGCTCATCCTGAATTATGAATCTCATCTCCATGTCCCCATGTCCAGTCCCGCTTCCTTCCCATTACAAAGGCACTGATTCCATGGGCGCTCCATAATAGGCTTCCTCTATCCTAAGCCCTCTCTCCAAGTCTGCCCCCAGGAGACCCCAACCCATGACCATCAACATCTCTGAGAAGCACACAGATGCCCCAGCATGCCACACTCCAGGTAGATGCTCCACCCTCCCAGGGCACCCCATTCACCTTAGAAATGTGCAGCTGCCAACTGCTCTCAGCAAGACGATGTCTGGTGCTTGGTGCTTGGAAGTGATTTTGTTCATTTAAAAACTTAACATGAATTTTTACACTAAAATTTTTTAACCTAAAAAAAGGAATTCTAGTTAGTGTTACGTATGTTAGAAGTATTTAGGAGGAAGTACAGACATCTAAGTTTTTCTTTGAAATGCACCAAAAATATGATGGATTGAGGGATGCGTAGAGGGAGGTAGAGATGAAAAAATATGGAAAAAGCAAGTATTGTAAAATGTCGATGGTAGAATTCTGGTGGGTGTGCATATGAGTGTTCACTGAAAAATTCTTTCAGTTTTGCTCTGTTTGAAACTTTTTATTTGAAAATATTGGGAAAATAAATAGGTATAACTGCATAAGAAGAGCAGACTGAGATTGTTTTACGAACTTATTTGAAAGATAAAGTTAAGCCCATCAAGTACTTGAGATTATATCAGTGTAATTTCCCTGATAGGTTTGAACTCATCATTTATTCAGCAAACATTTATTGAGCATGTACTATGAGCTTGGATATACAGTAAGTATTCCAGGGAGGATAAAGAAATATAAAAACTATATTCTGCAAGTTTGTTATATAGAAACAATAAATACACATGGAAAGTTAAATAATAATAGTTCATATCACCCTAGACAGGGATTTTTAAAATACATATATTCTCCTTCCTGTAGGAGATAGCTAAAAAACAAAACACAAACAAAAACAAATGCATGTATTGGTTCTACCATACAGATAATGTTTCTAGCAATGAATAGTAATAATAATAATAATAGCAGATCTTACACAGTGTTCGCCATGTACCTGGCAATGTTCCGAGGGCTTCACCTACTTCAGTGCATTTCATCCTCACACTGTGTGGTGGTGAGAATGTATCTACAGCTTTGCAGCTAAAGGGGATGTGACTGGTGGAGGGCACCCCTTGCTGTGCTCTCTAACCCATCACTGAATTTCTAAGCCAGTGGCTGAGCCTGGCAGGGATACTGAGGCAAGCACATTCCTGAGAGACACGGGTGTCCTCTGACAGCCATCGCTGGCTCAGTGACTCCCAGATGGCCTCCCCAACCTTTCTCAGCCAGCATGGTTATCTAAGATGCTGTCCCCAACCATCCTTCCTCCCTGCTCTCCTTCATGGAGACAAGACCCGTGTGGCAGCCCAATGGCTCTCCCACCTCCCTAGACTGCCTCCCTCTTGCTCCCCACTGTCCCTCAGGGCTAATTTTTGGAGATACTAAAAAAAAAAAAAAAAGACTCACCCTCCACTGGGTGCGGTGGCTCACACCTGTAATCCCAGCACTTTGGGAGACTGAGGTAGGCAGATCACCTGAGGTCAGGAGTTTAAGACCAGCCTGGTCAACATGGTGAAACCCCATCTCTACTAAAAATACAAAAAATTAGCTGGATGTGGTGGTGCATGCCTGTAATCCCAGCTACTCAGGAGGCTGAGGCAGGAGACTCGCTTGAACCTGGGAGGTGGAGGTTGTGGTGAGCCGAGATCACACCACTGCACTCCAGCCTGGGGAACAGAGCGAAACTCTGTCCAAAAAAAAAAAAAAAAAGACACCCTCAAGCACACCTCTCAAAGACAAACCAACCACTCCATAACCCACATCCCAGCCACCTCTTTTATGGGCTTCCACACTCTAGGCCATGATCCACCAGCCCTGATCACCCCGGGGCCAGGTACCAGCCACCCAGGGACAGCCCCTTCCTTAGTCCCTCATTGCTGCTCTAACAAAATGCCTTAGACTGGGCAACTTAGAAGCAACAGGCATTTATTCTCACAGTTCTGGAGTCTGGGAAGTCCAGCAGATTCGGTGTCTGGTGAGGGCTGCTCTCTGCTTCCAGATGTTGCCGCATCCTCTGCAGGGGACGCATGCTCTGTCCGACAGAAAGGGCCAGTTGACTCCCTCAAGCCCTTCTGTAAGTCCCCAATCTATTCATGAGGGCAGGTCCCTCATGGCCTCCTCCCCGCCTAAAGGCCCTGCCTATTTACACAGTGCTCTGAGGATTAAGTTTTAACATGAATTTTGAAGGAGACACAAACATTCAAACCATAGCAGCCCCTGTGCCCCAGAGCCTAACGAAATTATTCAAACCACCCCGTTCTAAGACGGATTACCCACCCTGCATGTGCCTCCCCATGGAAACCACAGCAAAAGCTCCCGCCCACAGTTTTCCCCTCACCTTCTGCCTCTGACAGACCCCGGTGTTTCCCTGTGTGACCCCCCACAGTGTGGCAAACACTTTTCTTGGGATCTGTGAGTAACAAACCATCTTTTCAATGGTAGTCGACTCCTGATCTGCTGGCCTTGCGAAAACGAAATCATTATAAGACATATATATACGTTTATTATTACACATGTGTATATATTTCTACTCTAAGTTCCAAGATACATGTGTGGAACGTGCAGGTTTGTTACATAACTATACATGCGACTTAGTGGTTTGCTGCACATATTGACTCATCCTCTAGGTTTCCTCCCCTCGCCCCCAATCCCCCAACAGGCCCCGGTGTGTGTTGTTCCCCTCCCTGTGTCCATGTAAAACCTACATTTTAAAAAAGCCAGTTAAATACAAACGTCCCTTGGTGTTCAGGTTTTCCGAGTTACTGTTTACAACGTGTTGAGCTCTTAAAATAGCAAGAATGCGAAGAATATTTTGCTCTCAAGTACTTGGTTTTATGGTCTTACCTGCACAAGGAAGAGAACAGAAGGTATCTGTGTATGAGTAGGTGAGTGTAGCAGTGCTCTTGAACCCCACCAGATCTTCGAGCCTGGGCCGGTGCCCCTCGTGTTGGGAGTGGTGGCTGCTCATGAGCCTCCCTCCCCAGGAGATTCTTCCCCATGAGATGCAAAGTAGCCACAGCCAGCGGCTGACCAGCACAGGGTGCAAAAGAGCAGCCCCCTGGCCTCACCAGGACCAAATCTCTGCTGCAGTTCAAACCCCAGAGCTCCCTGCAGGCTGAGGCCGAGGTTGGCCTCCTGCTGAGGTCGTATTGGCCTGCCCCGTACAGCTTGTCCCCATCCCCCTATCCCCCTCTCCTGAGCTCTTTTCCCGCACCAATCCACCAATCGATTGCGCAAGGATCCCCTGTGAGTGAGACCCGCAGTGGCCTGGTGACCTACAAGTAAGCGTCACGTGAAATGTGGAGGGACCTTGCGCTGGATGCAGGGTTTTCCCCTATTGCGTGTAATGGTTATGGATCATTTAGTGAATCCTGCTAATCTCCCTAGTACAGACTGTCAGAGCCTAATGAACGGATCAGGCCACAGGCAGCTCCCTAAATATTCCACCTAGAAAGAACAGGAAAGAAACCACTGGCATGAGCAGCAGATTACCTATGAGCAAATTCACATCCCCTCATTCAGCTTTTTGCTTAAGTGGGACGATGCAACTAGGACCCATTTTTGCCAAAGTACAGGCTGCCTATGGTTGAAAATAGCAGGGAGAAGAAATAGCTCATGTTTATGGGGCACTTGCTTGGTGCCAGTTACCCCGCTAGGCACTGGAAGGACAAATGGCCTAACCCAAATCACACAGCTAGTAAGCAGCAGTGTTCAGCCCCACAGGCGCAAACTTCCAGCCAGCCTGATGCTCTGGTTCCCAGACAGGCTCCTCCTCCTGCCCTCCAACCCCCGTAAAAATGGAGGAACAAATCAAGAATATTGGTGTGAAGGTAGGCACGCATGGCTGGCCCTGTTGACTGTAGTTAGTCTTCAGATTTTGTAAATATGCAAACTAGGAAAATAAAATGATCTTCTGTCTTTTTAATTTTTTCTTTTGTCTTTGTATCCTTATCTTTTGTGGTAACATGTAGACCTGACACCCCAATCTTCTGTCTTTTAATTTGTATAATAAATAATGGTCATCATTCTCTTTTTTTTGAGACGGAGTCTCGTTCTGTCACCAGGATAGAATGCAGTGGTGCAATCTCGGCTCACTGCAGCCTGCGCCCCCAGGGTTCAAGCAGTTCTCCTGCCTCAGCCTCCCAACCAGCTACTTTTTGTATTTTTAGCAGAGATGGGGTTTCACCATGCTGGCAGGATGGTCTCGATCTCCTGACCTTGTGATCCACCCGCCTTGGCCTCCCAAAGTGCTGAGATTACAGGCATGCCTACCACGCCTGGCCTCATCATTCTCTTTAAAACTTGACTCTAGGCCAGGTGCAGTGGCTCACACCTGTAATCCCAGCACTTTAGAGGCTGAGGCAGGAGGATCAATTGACCCCAGGAGTTCAAGGCTGCAGTGAGCCAAGATTGAGACACTGTACTCCAGCCTGGGCAACAGAGCAAGACCCTGTGAGAGAGAGAGAGAGAGGGAGAGAGAGGAAAGAAAGGATTTCCTAGACTAACTCCCACATTTCATCTATCATTTTCTCTAGTAATTGTGTAAATCATAGCACATTACTTAGTTGTGTTAATATGTATGTGGTGGTGGTGAATGTGTATATCAATAGGTGTGTGTGTGTAATGTATATAAATCTTTATTGTTTGAAGTGCTCATGTGTAAATGTTTTTATCTTCAACTTCATTAAAATTTTTGAGGGCAGAATATTTTAAAGTCTTTAATAATAACCATTATGTTACTTTAAATAAGATCAGATAAAAAGGACATAAATAAATGTCTATTGAGTTATAAAAGAAATAAACCAAATTTCACATTATTTTCATGAGATGATTAAAAGATCAGCATTTAGAAAGCTATACTCAAAGGTAAATAAATCAGTCTGTGAAAGCAAATAAGAAATATTTAGTTAATAGAAAGCAAGAAGTCAGTTTATCTCAAAAGCCATCTTCCCTGAAATGTGGGCCTACATTACCTTTCTTTAGTAAAAGCAAACATGAATCGGAAGTTGAGTGGATGTTCAGAATTACTTAACTTTTTTCAAGCACTCCATTTAGTGAACCAGGTTGAGTAGAAAAATCTCTTGTTTAATTGTAGAAGAGCTACAGAAGGAAGGTTCCTGGCCAGAAGGAGAGAATGCAGTTGATGAGGGAATCCAGGGTCCTTGCCTGTCACACACTCCTCTGAACTCTGGGCACTGTGCTAGGACCAGGACTGGCTGCCTTTGTTCCTTTGGGGCATGGTCAGGCCATCTGGTATCCGAGCTACCAGATAAGTCCCCCGATTCTGCGTCCCCGGGGGGAGAGCTGAGCTCTGCACCAAGCACTTAGGGACAGACCATTGGTCTGAGCTCAGCCACTTTTGTTCCCATGAATGGCGTCATCTGGTGACATTGGGGGCTGCACAATCCATGCTGATTGCATAGCACTAGGCAAAGTGGGTTAAAAAATTAGTGCACTGAGTGCTCCAGCAATTATAACACTGAACATAAGCAACCCCATTTCTTCCAGGTGAAGTCTTGTTTCAATTAACTAAAACTGGAGTGAATTCTCGACTATTTCCTTATTATGCATCACACCAAAACTAAATTAAAGGATTAAACCTCAATTTCCACATTAGTAACTTAAAAATTCGAGCAGGAAAAGATTTGTAATTCTCATTACAGATCACCAGCTCATTCTTCAGAAACTGAACTAATTAGATTTAACTTAATTCCTCACAGTTATGTCGCTATTTTAATTGGAATTACATTAAGTCTTGATAGTAAATTAAAGAGTATTTTCATGGGTAGTATTTCTAATCTACCAACTAGGAGACCACGATCTCTTTCTCTCTCACACACACACACTATTAATCTAAATCTTTCTTCATTTCTACTATTAGGGTTGTATAATTTTGAATGGCTCCTATGTTTATTGAATTACATAATTCTCATCTATTTAATTTTAATCTATTATGATGGAGAAAGATAATGAGTTTCTATTCCATTACTGACATTAAATAATGCTGTTGATTTTTACATTTATAGGTAACATCCTGTAATTTTGCTGAACTTAACTATTTTCTTAAATAAATTTTTGTTGATTTTTGCCAAATGTAAGGTATATAATCACATTATTATAAAAAGCAGCAAAAATGTGTCAGCATCTTAGTGATAAGTATTAATTTTAGAGGAAATGGAAGATATTGAAAGAGCCTCATCCTGGCCGCCACGCCATTGTATTAACTACCATGTATTGTATATATCACGTGCAGACACCTCCCCTAAAGCTTTATCTATATAATTTCCATACAACACTGCTATGACGTGCGTACTCTAATGGTCCCCAGTTTGCAGATATATATGGAAACTAAGCCTCAGAGAGATTAAGTAACACTGAACTTAACACACACACATACACACACACACACACGATGAATTACACAACTTGGGTTTTAACTCAGCTCAGTCTGAGCCCAGAATCTGTTCGTGTAATAGCAGCAAAAAGGAAATAATGTACTTGAGAATTAACTCAATACACATGAACTATTCAAAGAAAATTGAAATACCTCCAGGGAAAACAGAAGCTCAGAGACATCCACAAGGCAGCATTATCTCTTTCTTAATCTTTGCTAATTTCATAAGTGAAAAATCATCTCTTGTCGTCAGTCTAATTTGCATTTTTATTACTAGGAGGTTTCAATAGTTTCAAATTAATCACATATCTTTTCTATCCTGTGTTTTTTCTATTCAAAAGTTTTAATTTCACCATTGGGATACTAGAGTTTTTATTACTGTATTTAAATTCATTATAAGTTAAGTATATTATCTTTTATCAAATTCTTAGCAAATATTAAGCCAAACTTTTGCTTTGCTTTGTAATTGTTTGTGACATATGCTGATGTACAGATAGCTATTTTTAATATAATTGAATTTGTTGACCTTTTTCTCTCTGATTCTTTCTTCTTTCCTTTCTTCCTTTCCTTCTTTCTTTATCCTTCTCCCTTCCGCTTCCTTCCCCTCCCCGACCCTCCCCTCTTCTCTCTTCTCTCCTTTCTTGCGGGAGTGAATGCTGAGAATGATCTTCCCAATCCAGAGATAAGACAGATAAATGCCTGTGTTTTTATCTGGTTTCACTATTTATTGACTTAACTATAATATATCTGAAACATATTTTGAGTGGAGGGGACAAGAAAAAGATAGCAATTTATTCAGCTAGCTAAAACAGTCACTTCACAAAAATCAGAGTGTTTTGTAAATAAAAAAACTTCAGATTCTATTTTAAAAACAAAAACGTATCTTCTCTCATGGAAGGCTATTTCCATCTTCTTTTAGCATGAAGTAACTTTTGTTAGTTACATTCTGACTTCTTTTTTTTTTATTTGGAGTCTCACTCTATCACCCAGGCTGGAGTGCAATGGCATGGTCTTTGGCTCACTGCACTTGCCTCCTGGGTTCAAGCAATTCTCCTGCCTCAGCCTCCCGAGTAGCTGGGATTAAGGTGCCCACCACCATGCCCAGCTAATTTCTGTATTTTGAGTACAGTTGGTGTTTCACCATACTGGCCAGGCTGGTCTCAAACTCCTGACCTCATGATTCACCCTCCTCCGCCTCCCAAAGTGCTGGGATTACAGGTGTGAGCCAACCGCACCGGCCTCTGACTTCTTTTTAAACAGATTCTGCAATAAGTCTAAGATCAGTCTTATACTACTTTACCTAGGATATTGTAAGCTAAGCTTGCATTTGTTTTGTGCCTTGAGGAAGAGAGACACGGCCTGGTTATCAATTAATTTACCCAATCAAGTTTAACAGTGTCATTAATTTTAATACAATTGTTACTCTTTTTACTTAAAGTGTGATTTACATACTATAAAATTTACCCCTTTAAAGCATACAATTCAATGATTTTCAGTATATACACAAAGTTTTTCCACCTTCACAGCTATCCAGAACATTTCCGTCATTTCCCCCAGAAAACCTCATAACCATTTACAGTCATTTCCTCATTCCTCCTCTACCCCAGCGACTGGAAACCACTCGTCATCTACTCTCTGTCTCTATGGATGCACCTGTTCTGGACATTTTGCATACATAGAATCACACCATACGTGGCCTTTTGTGTCTGTCTCTTTTCACTTGGCATTCAAGGTTCATCCATGTTGTAACACATATCAGTACTTCAGTCTTTTTTTTTTTTTTCTTGAGACGGAGTCTTGCTCTGTCGCCCAGGCTGGAGTACAGTGGCACAATCTTGGCTCACTGCAACCTCCGCTTCTGGGCTTCAAGAAATTCTCCTGTCTCAGCCCCCCGAGTAACTAGGATTACAGGCGCCTGCCACCATGCCCGGTTAATTTTTGTATTTTTAGTAGAGACGAGGTTTCACATTGTTGGTCAGGCTGGTCTCAAACTCCTAACCTCAGGTGATCCACCCACCTCGGCCTCCCAAAGTGCTGGGATTACAGGCGTGAGCCACCACGCCTGGCCTCAGTCCTTTTTATAACTACATATATATTTCATTGTATGTAGTTATAAAATACACACAGTGGACACACACCCTATTCTGTTTGTTCATTCATTAATTTATGGACATTTGGATGGTGTCCACTTTTTGGCTATCATGAATAGTGCTATTTGACAGTGGGAGGATTGTGTGTGGTTTTAGCCACTCCCTCTCTCATTGGGATTCATCCTGGGACTGGATCTGGCTGCTTCCAGTCAGGTCTGTTTCCCTCGTGACTCGGGGAAATCACGCTCCCAACTGTGGTGAAATCTAAACCAATGGCCCGGATGAGTCCTTTCCGGACAGGTTTCGCACTGTTTGGGTAACCTGGTAAGTCTCGGCACACCTGCACTCCAGCATCTGTTTCTCTAGTGTGGGATGTAACTCTGGGTGCAAGGCTGGTGCTGAGGGTGCCACCACTTCCCCACACCCTGGGGTCCCCAAGACTTCACACAAGCCTCCCCTCCAGTCCCCCAAGCTCTACTCAGTGGCCTGACAACACCAGCTCGTCAGCCTGGAGGGCCTGGGAGGCCTCCAGAATCATTTAAAATCTATCCATGAGTGGGCCAACCTGATGATTGGGAACAGGATTCCGGCAGGACTGTTGAGTGCGATTGTTTCCACAGCGGGAGGAGCACAAACCCGAGTCTGTGCAGCCGTGGTGCTCAGCGCCTCATGGATGCTCCCTGGCATCTGTTCTCATCCCCTGGTCAGCTTTAACCTTTGCCTGACAACCATGTGGTTTCCAAGGGAGGAACAAAATAACCTGTGAGAAAAGTGACTGTGCACAGAGTCCCTTTTGTTGGTACGTAATTGCATAAACACTTGAGAAGGAAAATGAATCATGCCAGGGTGGGACCTCCCTCCTCGTAGCGGTGAGAATAACTTGCCCTTGAGCATGCCCTGAAGCCTGCCGATGGCTTTCATGAGCTAGACGCCCTGTAGCATCCCAACCACAGTGTGGACACTGAGCGGGACCTGCCACCCACATCTTACAGATGAAGACGTGGAAACTGCGGCCCATAACCCAGCCAAAGCCACAAAGCCAACTCAGTGATGGAGTTCACCATGTCTCTGGGCCCCTGGCCTAATGCTTTTTATCTACTAGTGGCCATTTACCCACTCAGAGTCTGTTGTGTCCTAAGAGAGTTGTCCGGCTAGAGAAGACCCTTTCCTCCCTTCTCTCTCCCACCTCCTCCTGGAGGATCTAAGTCCACCCTCGCCTCTGGTTTCTCTCCTGGGCCTTTCTTCTTGCACCTCTGCAACCTGTCCCCTTTCCTCTCCACTTTTCTTTGTGCGATGTGGCTAGCAAGGCCCTTCTCTTTCCCACTTACCCTCTGAATGAATCCTGTCTAAAACACTTGGCTTCAAATCCAGTGGGACATTTGAAGTGTACGGTACTGATACGTTTAAAGTGAGAGTAAGCAGTGTCTTTAAATCAAAAGTTCGTCTGTAAATGCAGAATTGAAACCCACCCTTCCTGCAGCTGTAAAGCCTCAGAACTGCCAGGAATTTGAAAGAGTTACTGTTTATTTTTTTAAAAAATTAATACATGTATTTTAGGACAATTGCCTAAAATTAATATACCAAATGATAGCAGTGGTTACTTCGAGGTGGCAAGATTATAGATGTTTTTGATATTCTTCTTCAAGCTTTATCGTATTCCCTACAACGAGTAGCTATGATTTCTATAATAAAGGAAAAACCTAAAAACTGGTATTTCAATGCCAACTCCCACCTCAAATTTCACAAATAGAGAAACAGAGACTTGGAGAGAAGGTGCCTGATCACACGAAGTGTTGCCACTGGCAGTGGGTGAGTCCGGGTCCCATACCTTTTCCCTGGTGCCACGCCTCGGTAAGACAGTGGCCGCGCTCAGCACTGTGTACTTGGGCAGCAGTTTGGAGTTGATGGGTTGTCTGTCCTTACAAGGTGCCTGATTTTGGCCAGTGTGACAGTGAACAGGCAACCTGGGGAAACACAAATGGAAAGAAGTGTTGTTTCTTATGTTCTTCTTGAAAACACAAACACACATCATCATTTCCTTTTCATAGACAGCCCTTCCCCACGGTTTATAGGAGTTCCTTATCATTGCCGACACAGCCTGTTCCTGGGCTTCTGTCAAGGGTAAGCTCCCAGGTCCTTAGCCAACCAGAAATCACATCTGTTCATTGAAGAGATATCTTTACATGTCCTTACGTTCAGTCACGCCTTCAAGTGCTGGGAGAACATCTTCGTCCAGGATGGGTAGTGAGAGACAAAGCCTTGAATCCACACAGTTTCATTTCCTGGGGCCCAGTAGAGTATTTTTCCTGCATGTTCCACAAGCTACTCTCATGGACACCTCACTGTGCTTAGAGTTGTCCAGAGCAATTGATGAACAAATGTCTTTTCTTTCTAGGAACTCACGGATTTAAAATCTTGAAATTTGGTTAAGATAGTTTGTTGCTGAGAGATGAGACGTAACCCACGTGTAAGCGTGTTTCCATCATCTCCAGTGTGGACTTGTATCCCACTTTTACCTTTCTTCTATGGTCTCTCTTATTCTTCAAAAGTTATCTGTTCTTTTGGGAATGTTTGATCCCTCACTACCTACGAGGCGAGGACTTTGTTTTCTTTTAGTGATAGGGTCTCATTATGTTGCCTAGATAGCAAGAGTAGCTATCACAGATTTGAGTATAGCACATTGCAGCCTCAAACTCTTGGCTTCAGGTGTTCCTGCCACCCCAGCCTCCCAAGGACAGTAAAATCCTTTCGAAAAAGTCCTTAGCTCCTAGTAGCATGAGCCACCACACTCAGTGAAAGACTTTTCAAAAGGATTTTACCGTAATATTTTGGCAGTGCTGGCTTGAACATGAGTTGGTTTTTGTTCTTTCAGTTCTATTGAAGTGAATGAACTCTATAACCTCACCTGGAGTTGGGAGTAACAAATGCAGCCTCATAGATTTTGCCGATTTATGGGATTAAAAAGGCCGCCGTTGAAATGTGATCTGAACCATAAAAGGCAGAGTCTCCTCTTTCTCTGCTATAAAGTGTTCATGTTTATTTGGGGGATGATCTAGGCATCCACATTGTAAGGGACTTATCATGTGATAAAGGTGACCTTTTCAAACATCGAAACCTGTGAGAGCCATCCCACAGTTGAAAATCAGGGAAGGGAACTGAGACCAATGAGGAAAAGCATTTAAGGAAGCACAGGGACTCCGCTGGCTTGCAGGCAGGACTGCCTTTGTACCTACTCTGTGTGGGTCCTGCTGGGGAGCTTTGTCAATCTGTGAAGGCTAAGGCAGGTGAGGAAGCTGCAGAAGAAACGTTTGAAGCTAACGAAGGTTAGTTCATGAGATTTCAGGGAAGAAGCCATCTGCAAGTGCCGGTGGAGAAGCTGCAGCGAGCTGTCCGGAAGAGCTAGCTAAGATCATTGACAACTGCAACTCACTGCACTAAATAACAGACTTTCAATGTAGATGAAACAACCTTTTGTTGGAAGAAGATCTCATCTAGGTCTTTCATAGCTAGAGAAAAGTCAATGCTTGGCTTCGAAACATCAAAGAACAGGCTGACTCTCTTGTTAAGGGCTAATGCAGTTGGTAACCTTAAGTTGAAGCCAATGTTCATTTATCATTCCCCAAATCCTAGGGCTCTTAATAATTAGGCTAAATCTACTCTGCCTGGTCCTCTACAAATGGAACTGCAAAGTCTAGATGGCAGCACTTCTGTTTTTTTGTTTGTTTGTTTTGTTTTATTTGTTTGTTCTGAGACCAAATCTCACTCTGCTGCCCAGGCTGGAGTGCAGTAATGTGATCTTGGCTCTCTGCAACCTCCACCTCCTGAGTTTAAGCAGGAACTCCCCAGTAGCTACCTTAGCTCCCCCTAGTAGCTGGGATTACAGGTGCGTGCCACCATACCTGGCTAATTTGTGTGTGTGTGTGTGTGTGCGTGTGTGTGTGTGTATTTTTAGTAGAGATGAGGTTTCACTATGTTGGGCAGGCTGGTCTCGAACTCCTGACCTCAGGTGATCCACCCACCTCGGCCTCCCAAAGTGCTGGGATTACAGGTGTGAGCCACTGTGCCCAGCCACACATCTATTTACAGGATGGTTTGCTGAGTATTTTAAGCCCTCTGTTGAGACCTACTGCTTAGAAAAATATGTATATTTCTTTAAAAATGTAACTTCTTGGAGAGATCCAAGATGGCCGATTAGCAACAGCTCAGGAATGTAGCTCCCAGTGAAAGCGCAGAGAACGAGTGGACTCTGCACTTCCCGACGAATTTTTGTTGCCCACAGACCAGGAGATTCCCAGCAGAGGAGCCACACGGGTCGCCAGCGTGACTCTTTTGGCCGGCGCGGCTGTTTTGCCGGTGCCCAAGCACGGCACTTCCCGGTGCGGAGTATACGGGACAGACGGGCTCGGCTGGTCCCATCCCCACAAGGAAAACAACAATTGGAAGTGCTGAGGACTGAGAGTTTCACAGCAAGCACAGTGAACCCAGGAAGGTCCGGCTCTGTGGGGAACGAGCATCTGCCAAAGGAAAACTAAGAAACAGAAAAACTTCATCACCGGGCGGAGAGAGATCCAAGATGGCTGCATAGCAGCAGCTCAGGATTGTAGCTCCCAGGGAAAGCGCAGAGACCGAGTGGAGTCTGCACTTGCAGACGAATTTTTGTTGCCCACAGACTGGGAGATTCCCGGCGAAGGAGCCACACGGGTCGCCAGCGCGACTCTTTTGGCTGGCACGGCACTTCTCGGTGTGGAGTGTACGGAACTGGATGCTCTTTTAGTCGGGCTCGGCTGGTCCCATCCCCACAAGGAGAACAGCAATTGGAAGCGCTGAGGACGGAGAACAAGCACAGCTGAACCTGGGAAGGCCCAGCTCTGTAGGGAAGGGGCGCCCCCCGAAGGAAAACTAAGAAACAGAAAAAACTTCATCACCAACAAGCCGGACGTCCACTCAGAGACCCAATCTGAAAGTCGGCAATT
>CAUYQU010080832.1:0-25657 GCA_963574635.1 Cheracebus regulus | reverse complement strand
TTGGCTGCTTATTTGTTATTTTCATCCCCTATTCCTTCCTGTCTCCATTGTTAAGCACAATTATTGGCATAAAAGAGGTTTTTAATACCCATTTTTAGACTGCATTCTAGCCTGGGCAATAAAACAAGAATCTCATTCTCTCCCTCTTTCTCTTCCTCTTTCTTTCTCTCTTTCATTCTTTTTTTCTTTCTTTTGCTGTTTCTTTCTTTCTCCTTTTCTCTCTTTTTTTAAAAAAAATAAAATAAAATAAAATAAAATAAAATTTAAAAAAAAAAAAAAGGAAGAGAGAAAGCGCATTTAAAGAAAATCAAATGACATTTTGGAAAGCCAAAGGAGCCACAGATATCGTGATGGTCTTGTGACAATGTCCTGTTTGGGTTTTGGGTATAGTGCTGACTTCTCTAAGAAGAAAAGATTAGAGATGCTCCCACTGAGGGGATTTCTGATAATTTCATTCCTTTAGTTCCTTTTGGGACTCTCTGCATTTAGATAGATGAGATATTTCAGAAACTCCAATGCCTTGGCTCAAAAATAATTCTTAATGTAGCATATTTGGGGGTGGCAAACCCTGATAACCTCAGAGATAAATATAAAAGAGTAAAAATATTAAAAAGAAAATCAATTTATCAAATAAATGAATTAATGACTATAAGACACAAAAATAAAATGTATGCTTGTGAGCTGGGTGCAGTGGCTCAGGCCTCTAATCCTAGCACTTTGGGAGGCCAAGGTGGGAGCATAACTTGAGCCCATGAGTTCAAGACCAGCCTGAGCAACATAGCGAGGAGACCTTGCCTCTACAAAAAATAAAAACAGGCCAGGTGTGGTTGCTTATGCCTGTAATCCCAACATTTTGGGAGACTGAGGCAGGCAGATCACCTAAGATCAGGAGTGCGAGAATAGCCTGACCAAAATAGTAAAACCCCACCTCTACTAAAACCACAAAAATTAGCAGAGTATGGTGGCAGATGCCTGTAATCCAGCTACTCAGGAGGCTGAGGGAGGAGAACTGCTTGAACCTGAGAGGGAGGAGGTTGCGGTGAGCTGAGATCAGGCCATTGCACTCCAGCCTGAGTGACAAGAGTGACACTCCATCTCAAAAAATAAAAATAAAAACAAAATTAGCTGGGTGTAGTGGAAGTGGCTACTTCCCAAGTAGTCCCAGCTACTTGGGAAACTGAGGTGGGAAGATCACTTGTGCCCAGGAAGTCAAGGTTGCAGTAAAATATGATCATGCCACTGCCCTCCAGCCTGGGTGTTGACAGACAAGATCCTATCTCAAAAAAAAAAAAAAAAGTTTGCTTAAGCAGTTGTGTATCAAGTAAGAATTATAGTTATTATAAAAGTCACACAATTTTATCAAGTAACTGAGATCAGTATTCAATATTCAGTATGCAGTTACAGCAAATGGAAGCTCTGTGTCACCAATTTAGAGTTGAGAGTCTGCCAAGAGAAATTTTCCTTGTTGCAGTGACAATAAAACCCCAAACAAAAAGGAATCTAACTGGATAGAGCATAGTTTGGGACGTTCATCATATTCCTCTAGAGAATTTTTGCTAAAATTTCTGCTGAAAACATAAATTTCCAGACCCCATTGCAAGATGTTTTCATTCAACATATTTGAGTTGATACCTGGGCATGCGTACCTTGCAATTTTGTAAGGATTTTGATGATCATCCACTACAGGGACCTGTAAGTTAAGCCACAATCTGCATCTGAAAAGATTTCAAAATTCACCTACTCAAAGACAGAATTTGAAAATGAAGTTTGTTTGATTATTTGGGGCACAAAGTGCTACTCATTTTATTGAGTAATAGAATGTTGGTGCTCAAAGATTATCTGGTCAAAAAGAAAATAAACAGATGAAACAATCAAAGCCCAGAAAGTGCCCATTACCCACAGAAAGTGCCAATTCTCCTACACTTTCCTCACCCACTGCCTACATTCCATCTGGACATTACTTGAAGAATGTGTTTAAATATTTTCCACATGTAATGTGCTTTCCTTACTATGTTGATGTATATTTCTACTTATCCAATTTCTACCTATTTTCAGAATGTAATCAAAACGGCATCTACAGATATATATACAACAAATACATATACATACACACATACAACAAAAGAAAGAAAAAGTTAGAAAGCAAGACAAGAAAAGGAATCACAAATATGGCAATGACAATTCATCAACTTTGCAACAGTGAAGTTGAAAATGGTGCCAAGCCTTTGACAGCCAGGGCATAAAGAGACAACTGGACCATAAGCTTCAGTGAAGGTACGTGGCATGATTTCTTTCTCATTAATTATTTTCCTTCTTGTGTTCAACCATGCACTGCTCAGTCAATAATTAATGGCTATGACCTGCAATCCTGGAGCCAAACCACATTAAACTTTTATTCCATATTACTCAGGACCTCCAAATTTCAGGAAGAAATGTAGAAGGTAACTAGGATTATAGAGAAAACAAAATGACCTATGGCTGTGCGTATGTACTATCACATTGGTAAAGCATTCAATCACAGTTGAACAAAGATGATTGAAGCTGTGCTAAAAGTAATTATGCTTACCCTTGTTCTTATTTTTTAGATCTAATAGTCAAGCCTGAATATCCTGAGTTTCAATGTCTCTGAACCACTATTAGTCAGGTTTCTTTTCAATTTTCTCCTAAGACACTACTTAGAATTCTTCAGTCCCTTCGGTTGCTCAGGCTTCATCTTTCCCATTTTTTTAGGTATTTTCCCCAAAACAATAGTGGGAAATAAAAAGAAAAGAAAAACCATTCAATCCTCCTCTCCTAAAAAGTACAGCTTCCCCAGGTTGTTGTGGTTGTCATTGCTGCTGTTGTTATGACTGTCCTGTCTTTTGTGTAACTTGAATAGTTCTTGCTTTTAAAAATGTTTATCCAGGGCTCTATCTACTTCCCATGGCTCCCTGCTGATAAAGCGTCAGTGTAATTAAAGTATTTATCTGAAAACGGAAGAATTCAACTTGCATTATTTAGACACACAAAGGAAAATTCTTGGCATTTCCACATCACCACTGTGTAATCAGATGACATAGTGTCAGTTGGTTTAAGAATACCTTTACACTCAGAAAAAAATATGTAAAATTGCTGTTTTCTCTATATATGGCGTTTGTTGGTGAAATTTATTTTATTGGATTATACTTCAATGTGTATTGAATGTTTCAAACTACAGAGTCTAAAACAGTCATGCTGGACTATATTTGTTTGTTTAATTAACCTGGGAAAACAAACGTCAATGGACAGGGGAAAGCTATCTCATCATCATTCAATTAGGCCTAAAGACAGGCTTTTTTTTTTTTTTTTTTTTGCCTTTAAATGTCTTGCCCCTTGACACATCCTTATTATGGAAATAAATGTAACATTGAATAAGCTAACGCCATGCTTTTGGAATTATGACATGAAGGGGAAGAATTACAGCACACTGGGAATTTTTGTAAGAATTGATTTACAAAAGAAGTTGCCACATTTGTTTTTATTGTGGTTAAAGCTCTAGTTTGGGAAAAGACAAAAGGGCAAGGAATCGGGGAGTTTCTGGATGAATGTGGATCTAATGAAGAGAGTCCATTGGTTCCACAGGCCAGGGTAAGATTCCCACAGTTCTGAACAAACAGTTCTCAGCCAATAATTTCTAAGCCTTTGTTTCCCCACTTTGGAATTCTGACTACGGGCATGTTACCAAGCCAACTGGGTTCACTACAAAGACGCGGAGAACGCTTTTTATCACAAGATCAAGACAACAATTGTGTGCCTACAAGAAAAAAACAACTAAAACCATCCAACAAGCATTAAAAGAACAATTCCAGAGATAGTTGCCTTTGAACTCCAATAATGGGCAACATTCAGTCCCTAGATTTGAATTCTAAGTTAAAAGAATTCATTACCAATTGCCTTTTCTTATAATTATGAGAGCCACTGGCAGCAAGTATCTTCAGAAGCATTATTTTTGTCCAACATAATATTTTACAGTGATGTCAAATCCCATACAATAACAATATTGTAAATCGACTTTATAGACTTCGTTTTGTTTATTATAGAGTTCATTTATAAAATAGAAGAAATCTAAATTTTGCCTTGGCTTCACCCCAAACTACAAAAAGTACTGTTTTACGAAAGCTTGTTCTGAAATATCACTTCCTGAATGTAGAAGTTTGCTATTTGCACAGATACATTCCACAGACATACACACTATCCAGCTGAGAAAATAAAGGATCGTCCATCTGGATGTTTCTTTCTTTCTCCTAACTGTGACCTGTGAATAATTTCAGTTCCACATGGAAAAATAAATAAATAAAACTTCCATTTTTGTGTAAACACGGCACTTTCTAATGATGTGAGAACAACTTACACTGAATCTGAGCAGACACAATAATTAAGAATACATATTCTGGCCGGGCGCAGTAGCTCACACCTGTAATCCCAACACTTGGGGAGGCCGAGGCAGGCAGATCACGAGGTCAACAGATCGAGACCATCCTGGCCAACATTGTGAAACCCCGTCTCTACCAAAAATACAAAAATTAGCCAGGCGTGGTGGCACACACCTGTAGTCCCAGTTACTTGGGAGGCTGAGGCGGAAGGATCGCTTGAACCTGGGAGGCGGAGGTTGCAGTGAACCGAGACTGCCCATTCTGCTTCCAGCCTGGCGACAGAGCAAGACTCCATCTCAAAAAAAAAAAGAATACATATTCTATTTGAAGAATTTGACCACTGTTATTTGTGGGGGTTCTACATATTCAAAACCTTACAAATAGCTTATGGGATTCGATCTTTCCTTATCATAAAGTTCATGACAAGCATTTTTTGTTTTGGTTTTTGTTTTGGTTTTGAGACAGGGTCTCACTATGTCACCCAGGCTGAAATGCAGTTGTAGCTCACAACAATCTGGAACTTTTGGGCTCAAGGAAATTCTCCTGCCTCAGCTTCCCCAGTAGCTGGGACTACAGGCACCTGCCACTGAGCACAGCTAATTTTTTTTATTTTGTATTTATTGGTTTTTTTGTAGAGACAGGGTCTTGTTTTGTTGCCCAGTCTGGTCTCAAAATCCTGGACTCAAGTGATCCTCCCACCTCAGCCTCCCAAACATATTGGGTATGAGCCACCACAGTCAGCCAAGTATTTATTTTAATGTGTTTTGAGTGTTCATTCTGTTTGTTGTCTGCATAAGAAAGGCAAAAGAATCACCTTTTAAACCAGCTATCCTGGTGGTTCATTTTGTGGAAGGATTAAATGAGTCCTGCATTTGATAAAAATTCAAAATTATTACCCCAAACCACAGCACCTTGTTTTATCTAATGAGAGTAACTTGCTGCTTTTAGAGACCTTCAGAAACACTTTTCTTGCCAAAAAAAAAGAAGAAAGTTCTATGATAGAATGAGTGCTCTAGATTTTTGTTTTTAACTTAGATTTTAATGATCAATTTTTTCTTATATTCATGAATGCATTTCAATGCTATGCCAGCACTTTTATGCCAAAATCAATGTGGAGCACTGTTTTGGCATATATATATTCATTTCATATATAGGAAACTGTAAATTTGGCAAGTAACTTCTCCTTATTTGTAAATAATTAGCTTTGGTGCATTGCCTACAAGATTTCAGATTATTGTGAAAAGAGTATTTAGATGTTTTTAGGTCTACATTTGAAGACTAGCTGCTGGCGGATAACAGAAATTCCTTGATTATCAGCCAACACAAACAGCTCTTAACTAAAGGCAGATTGGTATATTTTGTCTGTACAGAAAAAAAAATCTATAAATCAAATCTGATTTTCCCATAGAGGTGATATAATGTTTTATTCCCATCGAAACCTTGATGGCAGGAGAGGTCACCGGGATGGTAAAGGAGGAAATACCAGCCTTCATCCTCCCATGAAAAACACATGTAGACAGCCATCCACAAGCCTAAATAGCATTGAGAGGGCTCAAGGGCCTACTAAAGAATCTGCAGCAACACAGTCAAGTGAAAAAAAACAGAACATTCACATAGAAATGACCGCTGGTGACATTAGCAAACTTGAGGCACCAGGAGTCAGCTAGCAACAAAGAGGTAGAGGCTATCAATATCAATCATGTAACAGGAACCACTCTAGTCCCCAGCAGCCTGCTCCAGAGAGGACATCAGCATCCTTTGCCACTGAGGTATCAAACAAGCATTCCTTCGGGGGAACCTCAGATGGGGAGAAGCAGATTGCATATTCCTCTCCCTCCCAAGAAGCAGTCACTGTTGAGCCACTTCAGGAACAGAGCTATCATCTCTCTCAACCTCACGAATTCCCTGACCCTGAAGCTATAGCCATCCTTCCACACCCTGGACATCCTGGGTGGCCATGCTCTACACCCAGGCTCTGTGCCTGTACTGTGCCCACCCACATCTCAAGTGCCAAAGCCACTGCCATAGGAAGTTGGTTCGCACTGCAGGCCCCAGAGCCACACTCTAACTCCACATGCCTAAACTTCAGCAGCCACTCAGGCACCATAAAGAGCTAGGCTCCATTCTAATTCCAAAGCCACTTTAACTCTGCTCATACCTGTGCTCCTGTTCTGTGCTTCACCAGCACATATGCCCTGCATACTGTAGCAAGCAATATAGCAGCAGGGGTGCCTATGCCTTAGTCACCAGTGCCATTACCACCATAGACCCTAGAGCCATAGTACTTCCATATGTGCCCACGCTTCAGGTCTCAGCTCTGTGGCTGCTTCACAGGCACCACTCATCAAATATTGGTGCCATCATCACTGCAAGCAGGCCCACAATGCCAAGAGGGATCCCCTCAGCTACAACTTCCCTAGTGGGAGGAAAAGAGCTTGGGAGGAAAAGAGCTTGGAAGGACCTTTGCAGCCATTGCTGCCAAAGACCCAACAACTCTTGTCACCACTGTGGACATCCACAGCTTTGGCCTCTGGGGATCATTGCAATCTGTTAACACCAACCTCGGCTGATACAGCTGCAGGGACACAACACAGCTGCAGGGGTACTACACAGCTGTACCTTCACTGGTGCCAGAACCACTGTGCCCTACTCAGAAAGCCCCCTTGTAGCTTTCCACCTATAGGGGAAGGTTTTCCACAGCAAAACTAGCTCATAAAATCTGGAAGAGATGCATAATCCACAAATACACAGACATTGACGTAAGGCACAAGGAACATGAAAAACCAAGGATTCATAAAACCATTAAAAGAACATAATTTTTGCCTGATACCTGACCCCAAAAAATGTAGGTATGCAAAATACCTGACAAAGATTCAAAATAATTGTTTTAAGGAAGCTCAGTGAACTTTAAGAAACTTTAGAGAAACAATCAATGAAACTTTAAGAAACCTTGGAGACACAATCAATGAAATTAGGAAAACAATGAATGACCAAAATGAGAAATTTAATAGAGATTAAAATTATAAAGAAAATGATAGAAATTCTGGAGCTGAAAAATACAGTAAGTGAAATGGAAAATGCAACAGAAAGCATCAACAGCAGAACTGATATAGCAAAGAATTTCTGAACTCAAAGACAGGTTATTTGAAAATATAACATGAATGAAAGAAATTGAAGACACAAATAAGTGGGAAGATATCCCATATTCATAGACTGGAAGAATTAATAATGTTAAAATGTCCATACTACCCAAAGCAAATCTACACATTCAGTGCAATAGCTATGAAAGTTCCAAGGACATGTTTCACAAAAATTTTTTTTAAAAAAACCTCTAAATTCATATGAAACCGTGAAAGATGCCAAATAGGCAAAGCAATCTTAAACAAAGAGAATAAAACTGAAGGCATCATAACATCTAATTTTAAAAATCTGCTATAAAATGACAATAATCAAAACAGCATGGTACTGGCATAAAAGCAGACATACAGATCAATGGAACAGAATACAGAGCACAAAAATAAATTCACATGTTTATGGTCAATTGCTTTTCGACAAAGATGTCAAGCACACACAATGGAGGAAAGACAGTTCTTTCAACAAATGGTGCTTGCTGGGCATGGTGGCTCACACCTGTAATCCTAGCACTTTGGGAGGCCGAGGTGGTGGATCACCTGAGGTCAGGAGTTCAAGACCAGCCTGGTCATCATGGTGAAACCCCATCTTTTAAAAAGAAAAAAATATATTAAAAAAATGGCGCTGGGAGGAGTGGCTATCCACATGCAAAAAAATAAAATAAAATTGGACCATCATCTCACATCACATACAAGACTCAGTTCCAAACAGATTAACGCAACCTACAGGAGAAGATATTTGCAAGCCATACAGATGGTAACGGGTAACTGCCCAAAATATATGAGGTACTCAACAGCAAGAAAACAAGCCAATTAAAAAATGGGCAAGGCTGGGCACGGTGGCTCAAGCCTGTAATCCCAGCACTTTGGGAGGCCGAGGTGAGAAGATCCCCTGAGGTCAGGAGTTCGAGACCAGCCTGGCCAACATGCTGAAACCCCATCTCTACTAAAAATACAAATATTAGCCAGGCATGGTGGTGCATGCCTGTACTCCAGCATTTGGGAGGCTGAGGAGGTAGGATTACATGAACCTGGAAGGTGGAGGTTGCAGTGAGCCAAGATCATGCCAATGCACTCCAGCCTGGGCAACAAAGTAAGACTCCATCTCAAAAACACCAAAATGGACAAAGGGTCAGGTACCACGGTACCTGTAGTCCTAGCTACTTGGGAGGCTGAGACAGGAGAATCACCTGAATACAGGAGTTCAGGACTTCAGTGCAGTATGTCACTTTGGTGTCCACACTAAGTTCAGCATCAATATGTTGACCTTGTGGGAGGAAGAAATCACAAGGTTGTCTAGGAGGGGTGAATAGGCTCAAGTTGGAAACAGAGCAGATTAAAACTTCCATACTAATCAGACGTGGCATCTTACCTGTGAAAAGCCACTGCACTTCAAACTGTGCAACATAGGGAGACCTCTATTCTGTAAAAAGTACTCTTTTAAATGGGCAAAGCACCTGAATAGACACTTCTCAAGTGTCAAATGGACAAGGAAATGACCAACAGGCATATTTAAAAAGTGCTCAACATCACTAATCATTCAGCAAATACAAATTAAAACAAAAATAAAATTTGACCTCATACCGGTTAAAATGATTATTACCAAAAAGGACAAAAGATAGCAAATGTTGGTAAGGATGTGGAGAAAAGGTAATTAATAAGGGAATGTAAATTAGCACAGCCATTATGAAAAAGAATATGGAGGTTGCTCAAAATATTAAAAATAAAACTACCACATGATCCAGCAATCCCACTGATGGATATATATATCCAAAAGGTGTGAAATCAGTATTTTGGGCCAGTGCAGTGGCTCATGTCTGTAATCTCAGCAGTTTGGGAGGCTTGAGACAGGTGGATCACAAGGTCAGGAGTTCAAGACCAGCTTGACTAACATGGAGAAATCCCGTCTGTATTAAAAATACAAAATTAGCCAGGCGTGGTGGCACATGCCTGTAACCCCAGCTATTCACGGGGCTGAAACAGGAGAATTGCTTGAACCGGGGAGGCAGAAGTTACGGTGAGCTGAGATCACACCAAAAAAAAAAAAAAATAGAAATCAGTATTTTGAAAAAGTATCTACGTTCTCATGTTTATATAAGCACTATTTACAATAGCCAACATATATAATCAACCTAAGTGCCCAACAATGAGTGAATGAATAAAGCAAATGTGTTTTACGTACACAATGGAATACTGTTCAGCCTTAAAAGAAAAAGAAGGTAATCCTGTCTTTTGCAACAACACATGGATGAACCTGGAGACATTATGTTAAGGGAAATAAGCCAGGCTCAGAAAGACAAATATCATATGACCTCACTTACATATTGAATCTAAAAAATGTTGAACTTGTAGAAACAGAGAGTAAAATGGATCGCCAGAGGCTAGAGGTGAGGGCAATGGGGAGCTGTTGGTCAAAGAACACAAAATTTCAGTTAGACCAAAGGAATAAGTTCAAGATATCTATTGTACATCATGGTGAATACAGTTAGTAGCAGTATATCATATACTTGAAAATTGCTAAGAGAGTAGACTTTAAGTGTTCTCACCACAAAAAAAATGACAAAATGAAAAGTATGTGAGGTAATGCATATGTTAAACAGCTTCATTTAGCCATTCCACAATGTATATGTATATCAAAACATCACGTCGTACATCATAAATATACACAATCTTTACTTGTCAATTTAAAAAATAAATGTTTTAAAAAGACTTTGATGACAAACTGTTTAGAAAAACAAAGGACCCAAAGCTTTATATTTAACTAATAATAAACAACTTGTTTATATTCTGCACAGTATAACCAGGTTCATAGGCTAGCCAATGAACCTGTATTTTATTTAAAAGAGGTATTAGAACAGGAATTATATCTGAGTCTATCAGTCAAAATCTCAGCAAGACTTAGGCCAGGCAAGTAGAGAAGAGAGAGAGGAGGGAGGAAAGGTATAATGCCTCACACAAGAGGGGGCCAACTGAGAAACGTAATTTGTGACCTGCCGGCTTTCAGTTCCATAATTACTGGATGTCTTAGTCCATTTTGTGCTGCCATAACAGAATACTTGAGACTGGGTAATTTTTACAGAAAATAGGTTAATAGGCTTCTTAAGGCTAAGACCAAAAAGCACAGCACTGGCTTCTGCTCAGCTTCCGGTGAGGTTCTCGGGCTACATCACAACATGGTGGAGAAACAGAAGAGGAGAAGTTGTGTGCAAAGAGAGGGCAAAGCACAAGAGGCAAACTCACTTTATGACAACTCGCTCTGGTGGGAACCAATACATTCCCGGGAGAACTAACCCAATACTGCAAGAAGTGCATTAATCCCTTCGTGTGGGCAGATCCCTTATGACCCAAACAACTCTTAAAAGCCCCACCACCCCTAAATAGCATTACATTGACAATAACATTTCAACAAGAGTTTTGGCAGAGATGAATCACATCCAAATCATAGCGATGGGACACTGTAGGCAAAGAGCTTTGGGTGTATATGGCTGCAAGTCAAAATCTATTGCTATTATTCATATTGGCTTTCAAAAGAAGACAAAGTAAAAACAATATATTAAAAATGCATTTTAAAACACTCACTCTACTTTTAGATGTTAGTAAATTTATAAAGGTTTCCTTATATTTTTGGTACCAATAATACAAAAGAGAAATTATTGAATTAATGTGTATGTTGTTAGATCCATATATGTATCTATTTGGAATGCATGTATGTGTGTATATATCTATATGTACATATCACACAAAAACATATACAGGCAAACCTAATCCTTCTCATTTGTCTTTGAAGAGTAAGAAAGAACTATGGGTCTTTGCGCCCAGTGACCTGCAGGTATTGTGAGATCCATAGCGAAGAGCCAAGAACCCCTGGAAGCCTAGAAATGCCAGATTTGATCACCTGTCTGGAGCAAGGAGAACAGCCCTGGAATATGAAGAGATATGAGATGGTGGCCAAACCCCTAGTGTCTTGTGTATTGCTGAGAAGTTGCTGTCCTGCCACAAAACTGCTATTCTCAGCTCTGTCCACATTGACTAATAGTGAGTAAAGGTTATGTTTGGGTAAGAAGAAAAAAAAAGAAAGAAAGAACTATGACTACAATCAAAGTGTATGGTAAGCTCTAATCTTTTTGCAACATTATCTAATCTATATAGGTTGAAATATGTATGAGCCTTTGGTTTGGTCAGGCAATTCTGAGGAGTTGCCACTGAGAATATAATCTTTATGGATCAATGCATAATTTATGTCTTTAAGTGTAGTATTAGTACTTCAGATTGATATTTTTCCCCAAAAAATGTATATGTAAATTTTTCCATATATGGGCATATGTCAATTACCCATCTGCCTTTTGGAGTCTTCCAAACAGTAAAACAGAAAGGAAATTTAGTTTAATGCTTTGCTTTCTCTTACAGAGAAACATTTCTAATATCTAAAGTAGAAATGTCATGAGGGAAAAAGTCCTACTCTGGATTTCCAACTCTGATGTAAAACTATGGTATGCCCCCAGCTGAATCAAAGTTAACCTAGAGTTCTATTCAACTACAAATGGACCGTCTTCCCTTTCCAGTTTTCACACGTGAGCAGGGCAGGATGTGGCACCATAAATGGGAGCTAAGTCCATTGCTCTCTTCTCAAAAGAACTGCCACAGGCAATTCTTCATTGACAATTTATGTGGCCTGCGCCCTGATGGTCACAGCTCCCTGAATGGTGATCTGGACCAGAACCAAGGCAGACATCTTCACATGTTGAGCAGTGTTGGGATCAGACCAGCATACGCACTGAAGCTAGAGATAGGAAAGTAGGAAGAAGCAGAGATGGAAGACCTAAGTGTTGATCACTGAGTTTCATTCTTCAAATATATTGTTTTCACTTCTCACAAGACCTACTAATTTATGATTGAAACACTGACAAGCAGAAACATTTAGAAAATCTTCCCAATATCATCTACCTAAGGAGTGGCTAGGCAGGGATTCACACGAAGCTCTGTCGGACTCCACAGCTGCCCAGCTAATTATTTTGTCCATGCTGCTAAATATCATTAGCCATTTGTAGATTATTACATGTAAGTGGGAAAAGTGCAGCACCTCACTGGTCAATTGACAGAATGGAAAATTCTGAAATTCTCAAAAACTGGGGATTTTTTTTTTTTTTGAGATGGGGATTTTGCTCTACTTCCCCAGCTGGTCTGGACTCCTAGGCTCAAGCAATCCTTCCTCCTTGGTGTCCCAAAATGCTGGGATTACAGGCCTGAGCCACCATGCCTGGCCAGAAATTGAGGATTGTGTCTTATTTATCTCTGTGCCCCTTACGGAAACTAGCTAAATGTTAATACTGGAAGTGCTCAAGAAATAATGATTAAATGGGTCATCCATAAATTGGAATATATTTTTTTCAACTTGTTTTAGTTAGAAATGCCATTAAAACAGTACAAGTAAATATGCAAGATATATATTTAATTTCTTGAATATGCTAGTGATTCTACAATGATAAAACACACAAATCAGTAGCTGTTATATAAATTCACTGTCCTGCCCCCACCATCTACTACTTTATTAAGAGATAAATAAATCATAAACCAATTGCATGTTTTAGATGGCTTTGACTTTTTTGTGTCTCAGAAATATGATTTAGAAGCAAATTTTTAAGATTATAGACAACATGTGTGGAGAAAAAGACTTTATCATATGACTGATCATGGAAGATCCAAATATCAGCATAAGGAATCTGTTAATAAGATGTCAAAGCTTGTATATCTGCTTACGAGTGTCTCACATGTTTGCCAAAATAAAACAAAATCTAATAATAGAAAAAATTTATGTAATGCATTACTGTTTACAAAGCATTTTCCTAAGTTTCTCAAATTAAGGTACTTGTTCTTCATAGCAGAAATCAAAACATAAATATGGTTAAGTAACTGTCAAGTTGTGTGAAATATTTCTATATGAAAACAAATGGATCTTTGATGGATATGTATTCTCCTTTTTTTGGCTCCTGTAGATTCATTTTTAAGACATAAAAGAGAAGACCTCAATAAAATTGTTCTGTAATGTGTTCTTCTGGTTTCTCCCAATTCCTCGCCTACCTATCATGAAAAATCATGGTGAAAACATCTGAGAAAAACTACTATATATTATCTCCTTTTGTCTTCTGGAGAGCTCCATGATGTAATTGTGTTTACGCCAATTTACAGGTAAGTAAAGAAGCACTGAGAAGTTAACTTCCATCATTGTTGAGAGAAAAAGTTTTAAAGAAGATTATCATTTCCAGGAAGAATCTCTTTTTACCCCCTTGCAAACTCAACTATCTGTAGCACATTATCAATATCCTATGTGAGATTTAAGAGTGCTCTGGAACTCTTGTGAAGGAATCCATGTGAAGATGGATTGCTGTATATCGAGTGTATAAAATAGAGAGAATTACATTCATTCTCAACCTACTTTCTCTTAACCAATTCTGCTACTAATCAACATTCTTTCTTCCCCCTATAAAATGTTACATATTCGCTTTCTGTAAAGCATAATGAAAATCTACCATGGTGATTTTCAAAAAGTGATCCCTGGGCCGGCAGCATCACCATCACCTGAAAACCTGTGAGAAATGCAAATTCTCAGGCCCCACTCCAGATCTATTGCACCTAAAACTCAGGGGATGAAGCTAAGAAATCTGTTTTAACAAGCCCTCCAAGAAATTCAGATGCCAACATTCGAGAATCACTTATCTGGAAAGAATCAACTTGCACATTGTCTGTACACTTCACTTCACTTGAAAGAAACAAAAACTGCAAACTATAGACCATTAATTTATAAGTATGTGCAAGAAGAACTACATTGTATTTCTCAGTAGGTAGAATAGCCCTTATCCCTTCATAAAAAGATTGCTGGATGGATGTGTTTTATATATACAATTTTTCATGTTTTCCTACCTTGGCAATATTTTTGACTGACCACTGCCAGGGATTTCTCTATATAAAAGTAGAGACAGACAATAGAGAGATGATAGATGGCAGGTAGATTGATAGGTAGGTATGTAGGTAAGTAGACAGGGGTGTGTGTGTGTGTGTGTGTGTGTGTGTGTGTGTGTGTGTAAAGTAAGGGTATAAGCATGTCTCTGAAAATCCCTTAAGATGCACACAGAGGGCATTCAAAATGCCCTCTTTTTAAAATGTCTACATTTGAAGTACATCTTGGGAAATTAAATAAAGAAATATGATGTTGAGAACTAAGGAAAAACAGTCTGCCGATTCGGGGCTTCATTACACAGAGAGCTGGGAGAACTGCCCCATGAAGTGCATAGAGAGAAACAGAACTCCCACTGGGCGGAAGACATAGCTTCTATACCTTGCCCCTTAGGCCAAGCTCCTGGAATCAGGGCTATACCTAGTTGACTGAAGAAAGGCCTTATTTTTAAAGACAGAGTCTTGCTCTGTCACACAGGCTAGAGTGCAGTGGCACGATCTCAGCTCTGCCTCCTGAGATCAAGTGATTCTCCTGCCTCAACCTCCCAAGTAGCTCGGTTATAGGTGCCCACCAGCACATGCCTGGCTAATTTTTGTATTTTTAGTAGAGACAGGGTTTCACCGTGTTTGGCCAGGCTGGTCTCGAACTGCTGACCTCGTGATTTGCCCTCCTCGGCCTCCCCACATGCTGGAATGACAGGCATGAGCCACTGTGCCCAGCCTGAAGAAAAGCTTTGAGCAGACTAGTCTAGATGACAACTTGCATTAGTCCATTCTCATGCTGCTATGAAGAACAGCCTGAGACTGGGTAATTTATAAAAGAAAGAGGTTTAATTGACAGTTTCACATAACTGGGGAGGCCTCAGGAAACTTACAATCATAGTGGAAGAGGAAGTAGGCACATCCTTTTTCACACAGTGGCAGGTGAAACAGAAGTGCAAGCAAAGGAGAAAAAGCCCCTCATAAAACCATCGAATCTCATGAGAACTCACTCACTATCACAGGAACAGAATGGAGGTAAAACCACCCCCATGATCAAATCACCTCCCACCAGTTTCCTCCCATGACATGTAGGGATTATGGGAACTACAATTCAAGATGAGATTTGGGTGGAGACACAGCCAAACCATATCAAAACTGCTCCATGGATACTTCCATCTGAGAGTACTTTAAGAGACTGTCCACTGTCCGTACTAACTACCCAGGCCTGCCAATCATGTGAGTGGGATCTTTTCCCTTGCCAATGCCTAGTGAGACACCACCACAACTCTCATAATTCCCCTGGAGACCCTCCATCACCATCTCTTCTCTATGTCTGCAAGAAAAACAAAGGAGATGTAAGTAGTTTTGTCCCTCAAGGAATCACAAGCCTCTCTCTGTGTGTATCTCTCTCTGTCTCTCATCTTTACCTGTCTCAGGGATCAAGACCACCTGCTATAGAGGCAAGCTAAAATCTTTTACTGTTGGACTGAAATCCTTTTCTACAGCAAATAGATATGCTACTTAGTAATTTAGAATTCAGTATGTTCTCCACAACACAGATATTTTAAAAGACAGTGAAGTTGACAGAAGAAATGAAAAACAAGAAGACTTTCTTCAAGTGAATGTACACTTACTCTCTCCAAAACTAAATATGAAGATTTGTGCTAAGAGTTATGGGGGAGGGAGTGGGACAGGCTGAAAAGGGGAAGTAATGGTATTTATTGCCAAATGGCTACTATTTAAAGCTCTCTGTCTTTGGGCTTTTTATCTTAAACACATTCCTTTCAAAGAACTGTGAGTGATTACACATTATTGCTTCAAAGATACCCTAACATTATTTAGCAGTTGGTTTTAGAAAAAAGCAAGAGGAAACTGTTTCTGCTAGTACTGAGTGATAGCTCAACACCATTTAACTGGGCTTTAGAGAACAAAGCCTTCTAATTACCCAGGTGTCAATCTAGTCCTTTCACTTCTGGCTTCCTTCCCTAGCTATATAAGAAGCAGAAAAATATTCTGAGTATGAGTCTGGGGTACAAAATTTACATCCTGCAGGACACAGTATGGTTTACATTGGGCAACTGATCACAAATCTAGGATTTGACAATGTTCCTCTTTGCAGACTAGTTGCACAGGTACATAGTGGTGGGAAGGGAACAATAATTATCACCTTGCTGAGTTTGACTTACCTTTGCCCAGTAGTGGATGCAAAGCTGCATTTCTTGGCAGAAAATGGCCACGCAGAGGAAATGAACTGGAAGGGTTGACTGAAAAGAAGACATGAAAGGTTTGAATAAGGAAAGTGTTCATTTTATGGGAAAAATCATATGCTGCATTTGTGTTATCAAATCTTGAGATTCAAAAGAATTGAAAGCAAGAACCCAAACAGATAGTTGTACATTCATGTTCATAGCAGCACTATTATAATAGCCAAATGATGGGAGCAACCCAAATGTCCATCAACAGTGAATAGATAAACAAAATGCAGTATATATACATAATGGAAGATTATTCAGCCTTAAAAGGGAATGAAGTTCTGATTACATGCTGCAAACGTGGATGAACCTTGAAACCATTATGGTTATGCTAAGTAAGTAAGCCAGTCACAAAAGAATCAACATTGTGTGATTCCACCTAAATATCTAGAATAGTCAAGTTCACAGAGACAAAAAGTGGCATCATGATGACCAGAGGCTGGGAGGAAAGAATGGGGAGGTATTGTTTAATAGGTAGTGTTAAAATTTGAGATTTTTAAAAAGCTCTGGAAATCAATAACAGTGGTTGTTGCACATGGAGGAGAGAAAAAAATATCCTTTGTCTCTATCCTTTTGGGTTCTCTGGGACACTATAAATTAGACTAACAAAAGACACATTAACAAGAAAAAATATGTAAACATTTATTTAACATAAGTTTTATGTGACCAAGGAGCCTTCATAAAGAAATGAAGATAAAGCAACAATTAAGCTTGTGCATTTTTCTGCTAGATTTGATGAAGAGTAAAAAGTCATGGAAAAATGTCATACGACAAAGGCTATGAGCTAAGGGTAGTAAACTGGGGAAAACAACAAGGCCTGTTCATTCAGATTGCTCTTGACATCCCTCCATCTTCAGAGGTAGGGATGCTCTTTTCTTCTGAGTATAGCAAGGGCACCTCTCACATGAGGGTCTTGTGATCTGCTTCAAGGGAGAAGTGGGAGGTCAGAGAGCCCTTCCTGCACCTGCTATTTCTCAGATTCCTTCAGCTTAAAATACTCAGTATGCCAAAGTGCCATATTTTGGGGCAGTGTGTTCTGAACCACATCATACAACACTGTGAATGTTCTTAATGCCACTGAACTGTATACTTAAAAATGATTATGACCAGGTGTGGGGGTTCAGACTTGTAATCTCAGCACTTTAGGAAGCCGAGGTGGGCAGATCACCTGAGGTTAGGAGTTTGAGGCCAGCCTGGCCAACATGGTGAAATCCTGTCTCTACTAAAAATACCAAAAATTAGCCAGGCATAGTGGCAGGCGCCTGTAATCCCAGCTACTCAGGAGGCTGAGACAGGAGAATCACTTGAACGTGGGAGGCAAAGATTGCAGTGAGCCGAGACTGCATCATCCCAGCCTGGCAACAGAGCAAGACTGTCTCAAAAAAAAAGAAAAAAAAAGAGAGAGATTACAATGGTAAAGTTTATGTCATATGTGTTTTATCATGATTTTCAAAAATAAGAAACAAAACTTTGAGATTTATGAAGGCCCATAGAATGGGCATCCAATGTCAAGGCCTATGACATTGTTGTTTTTAAATGTAATAAAAAAACAAAAATGAACAAACAGGTATACACAAAATTCTTTAAGAAATTATATAGATCTCATTTTTTTAAAATAATCTCACAATATAGAATGTTAAGTAAAAGTCTGAAATGTAAAAAACCATTAATAAAATATTGTAGGGGAGAAAAAAACACCTTTGTTTTTACCCATCTTAGGTTCATTGGCAGGGGCCCCTGGAACAAAAGACAGAAAGACAGAACCATAGAAATGTATGTTGTGTGTGACATTGGAGCCTTCAATAGAAAATGAAGACCCGAAGAAGGGATTAAAACTGAATGTTTTAATGTGAGGTTTGATGAAAAGTAGACAGTCATGGGGAAATGTGATAGCATAAAATGTGCATGTGCTAATTACAATAAACTAGGGGAAATGATGAGGCCTGTCCATTCAGATTCCTCTCAGTATCCCTGTGTCTTTGGAGATATGGATGCTCTTTTCCTCCAGGTATAAGGAAGGCACCTTTTACATGACCTGCTTCAGGGAAAGTCAGAAAGTCCTTCCTGCACAGCACATTTCTCAAATTCCTTCAGCTTAAAATATTCAATATACCAAGGTGCCATATTTTGGGCTGGTGTGCCCTGAACTTCATTAGTATTATAGAACAAAGTTATTCTAAACTCACAATAAGCGGATGCATTGTCACTATCAAATTATATACGAGTACTGTGATGGCTGTCAAAGTTTAATAAACTAATTTTGCTGATGAATTTTAAAGATGACAATACAGAAAGCAAAAATGTTAACAAAAAATGAGCAACAAAAAAAAGCATAGAGTGTGGCCAGCTTTGTAGAAGAAGTGAGAGCAGCAGTTGAGTGGTCTGACAACTGTTGGAAAAGCTAAAAATAGAGAATTTAATCTGGTATGGAAGTAACTGTGTGCAAAACTTGATGTCAATTCATGAAAAGTCTCATTCTATGGTGTTCTTTGCTCTCATTATCAATGAGAAATATTGAGACCGGAGAGTTCCCTTGACCCCCGTCACAGGACTTGAAACAGGAGTATCTGCTTTGCTCGACTACTGTACTCAAATCCCTTATAGGACGGGGAGCATGCAAGTTAGCAGGTGTAGGAGCAAGGAATGAACCCCGTACTGGTCCACCATAGTGTCTAGGGGTTGCTGGCGACCTCCGGAACCCCAGAGAGTATGTGTTATAAACAATGACATTTTCGTATTTGCCATCCACAGATGGCTAAGTGGTAAACCAGGTCAGTGACAGTCTTTTACACCCTGCCCTCTTGGTAGCTGGATTCTTGTCTAGCATCCAGGAAGAATCAGGTCAGACAAACTTGAAGGATAATGAATGTGGAGATTTTACTGAGCAGTGGAAGTGGCTGTCAGCAGGATGGGGAGCTGGAAAGGGGATGGAGTGGGAAGATAATCTTCCCCTAGAGTTCAGCTGGAGACAGCCAAACTCCTTTCCAACCGTCTCTGGTTGAATTCCTCTCTGACTGTAGTCCTCAATGTCCAGCTGCCTCTTCACTTCTTAACACTCCATCACTTCTCTTTTTCTCTGCCACACCACTCTGCTCCTGTCAGTGGAGCTTGGGGATTTTATGGGCACAGGATGTAGGGGTGACAGGCTAAGGCAATATTTGGGCAGAAAAACAGGGATGTGAAGTTTTCATTTAGGGACGCAGGTCCAGGCTTGACGGTGGAACCCTTGCCAGAAACCCCACGCTTTTCTACCTAGTATTTCCCTGCCTTCTGTCCACATCAATATTATCGGTCATGACAGGAAGGAGTAGTTGTGATTGAATGCCAAGGAAAATTGTTTGGGCCAAGAAGCTTTGATATGGTCGGTAGAGGATGTGGGACAGAAAGTTTTGATTCCTTTCCTCATCCATCATAAGGGTCATGGCCAACATTCCTATAACAAAAGACAGTACATATACACCATGGAATACTACACAGCCATTAAAAAGAAAAAACCTCATGCCATTTGCAATGTGGATACAGTTGAAGGCCATCGTCCATGTGAATTAATGAATTAACACAGAACAGAAAACAAAATACTACATGTTCTCACAAGTGGGAGCTAAACATTGAGTACACATGGACATAAAGAGGGAAAAATAGACACTGAAGACTACTAGGAGAAGGGAAAGTGCCTTTTGGATACTATGCTCACTGCCTGGGTGACAGAACCATCTCTACCCCAAATCTCAGCATTACACAATATACTCATCTAACAAATCTGCAAATAGACCCTCTGAAAAAAAAAAAGGCGGGGGGCGGGGGCAGGTTAACAAGAAAAAGGCATAACAAAGTTACTTAATCAAGTTTTACATGACAAAGATGGAGTCTTCTTATCTCAAACTTTGAGATATAAGGACTCAAAGACCCAGGGAAAAGTGTCTGTTTTTATGCTTATGTTCAATGAAGAATAGACAGCCATGTAGAAATGTGACTGGACAAAGGGTATGATCTAGTGGTAATGCCTGAAGGGGTGAAAACCCAGTAAGCCCGGTCTGTTCCAATTCACCCTGGCCTCTTCGTGTGGCATTTCTTCTTGCTGGCTACAGGGAAGGGCTCCTTTGGAATGAGGGTCTTCTTTATGGCTTGCTTTGGAGGAGAGGAGTTGTCGTTTCTATAATCTGCCTTGGGGAAGAGAAATCCTGGATTCTATAACTTGTTTTGGAAGAGAAGGAGAGGCAGAGGACGAGAGATCAAGAGAAGGTCAGAGAGAGATTTTGCTTCTGAAGCAGCTTCTAAGGCCTTCTGATCTCTAGTTCAAAGTGCTCAGCCGTGCCAAAGCACCATGTTTTGGGGTGTCACTTTCTGAGCCCCAACAAGGAGACATGAGAACAGGTACTGGCAAGAGCCGCGGTAGGAAGCTGCCCACACAGGGGCAAAGGTTTGGACAAGTTTTAAAGAGAAGAAACAGACAATTTCTGGCAACAATGCTGAACAAAACGCAGCAGGATTTGGCAAGTGGAGCCAGGTAGGAAATGCAGAAGGAAAGATAATTGAAAGACAACAGCGAGTCAGCGAGTCTTTAATCCGATAGCCAGAAGGAAAAGGTGAGGAAAACAGAAGATAGTTACAATCAAAGCAAAAGTATTAAGTTACTATTTAATTATTGAGCAGCATGTTAAATGTAATGACCTAAATCTCTGTAAGGTTTTTTTTTGTTTTTGAGACAGGATCTTATTCTATTGCCCAGGCTAGAGTACAGCGATGTGATCATCGTTCCCTGCAACCTGGAACTGCTAAGCTCACGCAATCCTCTGCCACACCTCCTGAGTGGTTGGGACCACAGGCATGTGCCACCAAGCCTGGCTAAGTTTGTTTAAAAATATATTTTTAAAATGAGGATTTCTCTATGCTGCCCAGGCTGGTCTCAAACTCCTGGGCTCAAGCCATTCTCCTGCCTCAGCCTCTCAAAGTGCTGTGATTACAGGTGCCAGCCACCACACCTGGCCATCTCTGTAAGTTCTAAAGGTGTAAACAGCAAAGGCAAGGAAATAAGTTGAAACTCCCAAAATTCTCCTTTCAAAGGAAATGTCTTATCCAACCACACGCCAACATGTTTATGCTATTCGTTGAGTGTTTTTCATTTTCCTCAAAGCTTTGGAGGATTTTATTGAGATCTTCATTCATGACTTTGAACCACATTTGAGGCCTCTTTCTTTGTGCCCTGGTGTGGAAAAGCCTCCTGTACTACACAGGGTTCCAAATAAATAATGAGACATATCCCGGGTCTATGCTTTTGTGTTACGCACCGTAATAAAAATAGCGTGCTTGGTGCACCAAATAAATAATGTGTTGAGATGTTACATTACACCAAATAAATCGATAAAAACAAATGTCTTTCAGCACAATAATTTTGTCTCAAACTCTAACCACGTAACAGAAAATAGATTTCCTGTGTTCCTGAGCCTGGATTGTAAACAGCGCCACACCAGCAGTCTCTGTTTATTGTTTTGTGTAAGTTCAGAGGGAGAGCGGATTGTTTACTAGAACAAAATCCTTTAAAAAGAAAAAAAGCTGGGATTCTTATCTTTCATTTATTGTTAATAACATACTACAGATATTTGTCAATCAAATTAGAATCACTGTCAGCCCATAATGCATTTTAGTTTAGCCAATATCAGTCAGTCCTGATTTATTTGCTTAATACAAATCTAATTGAGTTTCAGGCTGCTCTTCTCCTTTCAGCTGTTAACCGACCAAGTACATCTTTAATTTCCAAGACCGATGGTGTGGTAGCAGTTGAGAGGAAGAGCGATTTGCATAAGGCCCCAGAAGGGTGCCAAAACTCTTCACGCTTTAAACAACAGCCTTTATTATTCTGTAAGTGGATGTGTTGAATTTTCATGCTTTTGTTTCCAGTTCAGTCCTGACAGAAAAGAATAAAGTAGATTTTGCCAGCACCCCTGCTGTGCCCTGGGGGAGAAATTCAATGTGCCTCATTTGTCTTAATTGGAGAACCGCCCTCAGCACCAGCTTTTTCTATGAATACATTAGCATAACAGACAGAAAATTCAAGCCCACTTTTGTAGAAATAGTCTCCCCCACACACCCACCTCCCATTTTTAAGACTAATAAAAACTGCAAGAGGAGAGAAGTGTGTGTTTCATCTCCTGAATTTCTTAGAGTTGCTGTTGTAAAATTCTCTGTACAGGAAAGATGCATCAAGCCTATTTTATCTCTGCACTGTTATTAGGGCCAGTCGTGAAAAATGTGATAAATATCATCCATGACAGAGAGCTGAAAGCTTCTCTTTATTCTTCATAATGTGCTAATCCTATATACTTGTTCGTTGACTGGTTATGCTGCTTTTTCAGAGGGGAGAGTAGGTTTTATACGGAGATGAATGTGTAGCAGCTATGAATGAATCTAGAAGAAAAAAATACTCACTGAGGTGAATTTATTAACACTAAAACAAACGCAATTATCTCAGTCAAAGCAAGATTTTAAATCCTGTGCCAATTCATTGGAGAAATATTAAATTCATCTTCACGTTTTTCATATTACAAAAGGGTTCTAAGTCTGGACAAACAACCTGTGCTGTGTAAATCATTTCCCTAATCCAGGCTTTTTCAGTATCAGATTGAACTAATGGAATTTAAAGGTAGGTATTTCAAAAGAAATATTTCGTCTACGTGTTCCCAAGACTGGTATTAATTCTTTCATCACATCTGCTCAACCTGCTTGCCACTGCCAGCATGTGAAAGATAAAGGAAAATATGGGGAAAGATGTAATTTCTTAATAAAACGTGGTGTACACATTCTCTTGGAAAGATGGCTGCCTTTCAAAAAAACAATGAATCCATATTTTGTCTTGATTTTTCCTCCAGCAGGCCTAATTTACCACGTCAGTCACAGACTGCTCTCACTAGACGTCTTCCAGGGATTTTAAATAAGGTTTTGTTGTTGTTGAGAGCTTGTTTTGTTTTGAATGATTTGTATGCCCATTTAAAAACAAAATACCTTTTGGGTCAGGTCCTTGTGGGTAAATGGAAAGCAAAATCATTTTGGAATAATAATTTTGAGATACAGAAGCTTCTGCGGCCTACAGAGAAGCAAACAGTTCTTCCTTCTGTGTAAATCCTCATTGTGTCACCCAGTTCAAATGCCTGGTAATACTAACGGGACGCCTGAAGGCAAAGCTGAGGGACTGTCAGGCTCCCATCCCCGTTCCTTCGCCCACTCCTCACTTTCCACCCACTCAGCCCCAATAAACATTCCAAGAGGCTATCAGTATTAAGGACTAGGAAGTAAATGCTTGCTTTCTAGCATAAGTGAATCTAAAAAATAATTATTAGACTTGATTTGTCCTGCAAGTGGATGTCAGCTTTTCACCTTGCTATCGGTTTCATTTACATTGTAAAACTGATGAGCAGGTTAGCCAGTTTATCCAATAATTTCTGCTCCTCTTTAAACAAGCATTCTAGCCACTGTGAGTTCTTCCTTGAATCCTTCTCCCCACACTCTCCCTGTAACTCACTTTGATGTCTTGTCTGGGATCTGAACTCACATCTATTTCGCATGGCTAAGCCTGTTCTGCACATCAGTCAGAGACGGTCCCCTGTGAACACTTGACTTTATTCCATACTATTTTATTTCTTCGTTCTTTCTTGAGACAAGATCTCACTCTGTCACCCAGGCTGGAATGCAGTGTGGCAAACACAGCTCACTGCAATCTTCACTTCTCAGGCTCAAAGGATCCTCCCACCTCAGCCCCACAAGTAGCTGGGCCTACAGGCGCATGCCACCACACCTGGCTAATTTTTCTATTTTTTGGAGAGATGGGTTTTCTGACATATTGCCCAGGCTCTTAAACTTGTGGGCTCAAGTGATGCTCCCCCACCTTGCCTCCCAAAGTGCTGAGATTACAGGCATGAGCCCTCATGCCCTACCTATATCCCATACTATTTTATTTAAAAAGTAAATAAAATACTTCCAGAATTTTCATATTATCGCTTTCTCATCCTATCACCTTTCAAAAATTATTCCTATCAATGCTCAAAAATTATAAGAGAAGGCCAGGCGTGATGGCTCATGCCTGTAATCCCAGCACTTTGGGAGGCTGAGGCGAGCAGATCACCTGAGGTCAGGAGTTCGAGACCAGCCTGGCCAACATGGAGAAACCCCGTCACTACTAAAAATACAAAATTAGCCGGGCATGGTGGCGCTCACCTGTAACCCCAGCTCCTCAGGAGATTGAGGCAGGAGAATCCCTTGAACCCGAGAGGTGGAGGCTGCAGTGAGCCATGATCACACCACGGCCCTCCAGTCTGGGCAACAAGAGCAAAACTGTCTCAAAAAAAAGAAATAATTACAAGAGAAATGGGATGAGGCACAGAATTGAAGACTGAATTAACGCTTTCCTCAGGAAGTTGTTGCTGTTGTTCTTAAACATGTTTTGCTTTTAAAGATTGTTCTTTGACATAAGCTTTCCATTTGTGAAGAAACAAAAGCTTATTCTTAACATTTGCTATTGTGAGAGTGTGTGTTCACTGTATTAAAATGAGAAAATTCCAAAACTCATTTTTAAAAAGGGATAAAAGTCACTCATATTTCTTCATTGTTTTTTGCTTTTGTTTTTATTTGTTTTTTGTAAGGGAAGATCTGGCTCAATTGCCCAGGCTGGAGCGCAGTAGTGTGATGATGGCTCACTGCAGCCTCAAACTCCTGGGCTCAAGTGATCCTCCGGCTTCAGCCTCCTGCGGCAGCTGGGACCACACGTGTGCACCACCACACCCGGCTAATTTTTTACTTTGTAGAGACAAGGTCTCACTGTGTTGCCTTGGCTGCTCTCGAACTCCTGGGCTCAAGAAATCCATTAGTGCCGTGGGGGGTGGCGGGGAAACAAAAAAACAACATGACAAAAACTGAGGGATTAAAACATGGTCAACAGCCACAACGCCCACGTGGTTTT